>CM056821.1:22339451-22626951 GCA_029853015.1 Chelidonichthys spinosus
TTAGTTAAATATTGTTTGCTGATATTTTGAACAAACAGAGAAAGCAGAACAATTGGCCTTCAAGTTTCAAGAATTTGATTCCACTCAGTTAATTTATGTAAATTATGTGTTACTGCAAAAAAACTGGGAAAATAAGTCAGTAAAAAAAATTTAAGGACATGGTATGTACTGAAATGATGGAATTTATCTGTTGCATTGCTTTCATGCCTGTCTTGACACACACTCAAGCATTTGCAGGGTGGAAATTGTGCGCCGTCGTGTGCACCTAATTAATAATTAAATCTGTTAGAAATTATATTTTCTTGGATTTGTGAATTTAGTGGGACAAATTCACATTTTTCATCAAGGGCAATTTGGTTGCAATTTCAAACATGCAACAAACTGTTATTCGTTCAGACTTCATTCATTTAGATTTTTCTAATAATAGAATTTCTTGTATTTAAAACAATTGAATATAGAGAAAATCCTGATTGAAAATAACTGCAACGGAAATCATTGACGCTGCTATCTGTCACACTGCGAACCTTGACTGAACGATCAGCACGGCCGCTGTGCAAATCTCATCATCCGTCTCCTTCACACCCACTGACAAAAAACACCAAATTCACTAAAGTCACTGTTGGAAATACATCTTATTGATATGCAAATGGTATGTATATGGTGGCATGAGGGGAATGCAATTATGTTAACAGCTTAAGTGGTACTTGTTGTTATTATTATTATCGGTATGATCATTATCCCTAATATATTAATTACTGTAGGAAAGCAGTGCCTGAGAGCAAAGGACGGGAAGACCGAGCCGAGGAAAAAAAGACAACGCTGGATTGATGAAAGAGTGGACGGCCTGACAGGTGCAAGAATGATCCAGAGGATTTCTAAAATATGTGAGAGCGCTCTCAGCTTACGTGCATTTGCAGAAACACACACAGGAAAAAGCTGTTATTTACTTTTATTTTTTAAACAGTTATTTGTGCTTAATTTCTAAACACAGCTCTCACGCTATAAACACCAGACCAATAGCATGCATTTTTCTTGTCTCATTTACAATAAAATTACAGAAATAAGACACCACAGTGTTTTGAAGACCAGCGCACAGGCTCTGTTAAAGGGTTGTCTTTACGCTCAAAATGTTTTAAATCCAGACTTTGCTCTGGACATCAGGTCATTTGATTTACAAAAAAATTGTGACAAGGTGAGTCTTTCTTTAGATCAAAACTTCTAACTCAAAAGCTCACTCGCTTTTAAATAAAAATAATGATAAAAAAACATTTAGGTGTTTTCTTTTAATAATATTGACGTTACAATAAATATAAAATTGCGTGAATCAAATCACTCTTAAGGCATTCACAAATCTCTTTTTTTGTCACACCTATAATCATGACTTAAACTAGAATGATGAAAGACAAGTTCAATGGTTAAGAAGTGGCATTATGCTCCTCTTTTGATTTCAAAATGTTGCCTCTCTATTTCACATTCTGTGCATGTGAAAGGGTCTCTGCATGTAAGAGAGACACAGACACATGAAGGTGAGGTAGTGACACAAAATTTAAAAATCTCCAAAATGCCACATTCAGGAAACACATGAGAAAAAACATTCTGCTTTTGCTTCGGCTTTGACTTTGTCCTTTTATTTTTCCATCTCCGACTTTCAACCGTAAGGACATTTTAACTGATGCTGTGATTCAGTCATTTATTTACAATAAAGCCATGACCAATTAGAACAAAATTACTCTATGTTTGCATTTTTATTTCTATACATATTTTAAAAAAATCCCCTCCATTAATGAACGGTAATGCAAATTTAACAAGATCAGTGTCATGAGTGAATTCATACATGCAAAGAGAGCGGAGTCCACTTAGTGAATTACCCTTCAGAACAAAATCTCGTTTTACATGGTAACATTTGAAAAATGACAGTGTGTGTATTGACTCCACTTTCATCTGTGAGTTTGTTTGTCCTCTTGTGCATTTTCTCAAGCATGTTACCTGCACAATAACACACACACACACACTGCTGTCCATTCCTCCAATCAGTTAATCTTGATTTTTAACGTCTTTAACATTCACATAAAAGAGCAAGCGTTGGCTAAAGGAGCAGCTCAGCGGCACTCACGTGTGTGTGTGTGTGTGTGTGTTGTGTGTATGTGTGTGTGTGTAACTGTCTCTAATTCCTGTGCGGGGCCACACGCTGAGCCGCCCGTCTGAAATTCTACCTCCTCTGGCATTTAAGAGAGCAGCTCTCCCCCTTTCCTCCTCCCTCCTCTCTTATGGAGCCTTCTCCTCCCGTCTTTCTCCGCGCTATTCCTGTAACCTCCATGCCCTGTTACCTCTTCGATTCCCGCTTGGACAAACACACACACACTTTTAGGCATGACTCCGAGTGAGTTGCCGTTTTGTCTTGAGAACAACTTGACTCAAAGTAAAACAATGTCTTAAAAACAGAGAAAGTGAAGGAAAAACCATCTCTACTTCATTAATGAGCGAGTGTTTGTGTGTGTGTGTGTGTGTGTGTGTGAGTATGCAGGTGTGTTGTGTGCATGTCTCGTCCCAGGTGGAGGGATAGAAATTCCGCTCTTATACCCACTGAGTAAGAGCTGCTGTCCGGATACTGCAGACACACACACACACACACAAATACACGCACACACACTCACAGTGAACGCGTGCTACCTGACAGCAGAAACAACCTTGACATGGTGCCGGCCACCTCCGCTGCATACCAGCACACACAATCACACTCATAACACAATGAAAGACAATGACAACGACAAGTTCAATGATGGAATGATAAGAGAAGAATTAAAAAGGTAAAATTTACCTACTCTTGTTCAGAGTGCATTAAAAAACACTCGGATAACGGGTGTCCTACCGACTCCATCGGCGATGCCGGGTCATTGTCATGTCAACCTCCTCCAGGTGTAGGGGTGGGGGGGGGTGGGGGGGGGTGAAGAAAAATATAAAAAAATCAAAGTTTTTATATCTCTCCTCCTCTTCTTTCTCTGGTCTTCCTCTCTCGGTCCTTTCCTTCCGCTTGAAGGAAGCAATACAATTACCAGTCTCTGCGCTGCCTGTGCTGATCGGCTCTGCGTGTGTGTGTAGATGTGAGGGAGAGCGTGTGTGAGTGTGTGTGTGAGTGAGAGAGCGCGCAGCGTGTGGATGTGACAGCCGGGGAGAGAGAGGGGGCTATAGGTGTACACAGCCAGCCAGCCAGGCAGTTGGGACAGAAAGCTGTGCTGCTGTCCTAATCAACGACTTAAAGCCACGATAGCAGCTCATGAATATTAAGCACCACTTTGCATATGCAGTCCCTTAGGCCCCTGGTCCTGCTGCGATTGGTGTACACTTGACCAATGGCTGCGGGGAGGGGTGGAGTGAGGGGCGGCGACGAGGGAACAGACCGAGAGAGCGAGGGAGAAGAGCAGGTGGAGAGGGAGGGATCAGACAAAGAGCGATAGAGGGAGAAGAGAGAGGGAGGGAGGAAGGAGAGGAGGGAACGAAGACGGGAAAGAGACAGGTGAGGGGAAGATTTAAAGCAAGAGATCCCGCTTGGCTTCTTTCATTCATTCTTTTGTCTCATTGTCAGTAACCTTTCTGTTCTGTCTTTCAGACCAAATATTTTTCCACTGGACTATAGTTGTCTCATCATGTAATGTTGTTAAAAAAAAAGATGCAGAAAAACCCCTTCTTTCTTTGATTTTTAACATTGACAAAGTTTCAATCAAATGCTTAGTTACACCATGTTGGTAGACATGTTTCAGGGTGAAATCACAGATTTGTTTCTGCTCAGCTGCACAACACAAAAGTGACCCAATCAAGTTGAGAGAATTATAAGATCAAAGGAAAAAGTGTTAGCTTGACCCGAAATCCCAACCTTATAATGTGTCCCACCGCAAACACACACACACACA
The DNA here is from genome assembly GCA_029853015.1 of Chelidonichthys spinosus. Taxonomy (NCBI): domain Eukaryota; kingdom Metazoa; phylum Chordata; class Actinopteri; order Perciformes; family Triglidae; genus Chelidonichthys; species Chelidonichthys spinosus. Next base: position 22,343,360 of record CM056821.1, read on the forward strand.
CACACACACACACACACACTCAGCCAATCAAAACTCAGCAGTAAAACACGGGATTATGGCAATTGTGAGGTCCTTTGTTGTGGAATGATTTGGGAACGATTGGAACGAGGTTTCCCCCGCTGGTTGCTGTTTTGACGAGCTCCCTGCTGTCTCCGCACCAGCAGGTTGTATATTACCAGGATTTCCAATATATATAACAACTTGGAATGTGGGTGTTGTTGGTGTAAGAGGGGTTCTCCAGGATAATTACCTCACTACTCCTTGGCCTCAGAGATCGGAGGGGATGGGAAAGATGGAAAGGGTCCTTTCTCTATGAAGGGGAAAATGGGGAAACCTACAGGGGAGTCTCAGATCTGCTTCGTCTGTTTCTTACTTTCTTTTAAAATATATTTTTATCACAGACTTTTTCCAACGCTCAGACACCACTGCATGCATGATGGAGGGGGGAAAATGAACTGTGGATGAGAGAGAGGGAGATGGAGAGAAGGAAAATCAGAGGAGTGGAAAGGAGGGATGCAAAGATGAAAGAGAGTGGTTTGATTAGTTGATTAGCAGCTTTGGAAGAGAACAGATAATAAAACATTTCCTGAAACCAATCTCTGCTTTGATGTATGTGTGTGTGTTTCTCTCTCTCGCTCTCTCGCTTTCTCAACCACACATTCACAAACAAGTCAAATGTTTCACCTCGGCACTGTTGGTCGACAACAGAAAATCCAAATAGGATATTTACCTTACTAAAACCAGGATGCTGATATTGTTGACAAAAATCATCTATTTGGAGCTACAAGGAGAATTAAAAAAAGGCCTGCTCCTCCACTGTCACATTCCATACATGTCAGTGAGTATGGTGATTACCTAATTCTTTTGAGCTGGAGAATGTGCAACTCTGTAATACATAACAAAAGGTGAATAACACATATTTTGCACATTTAAGATGTTGGGTTAATTTAAGACCAACGGTGGCTATGTGAAGAACACACACACACACACACACACACACACACACACACACACACACACAGAGTTATGATGTATCCAGGGGCTTATAAGCATCGACAAAGATGAGTGTGAATCAATGCTGCCGTCACTACTGGGCAAACAAATCCTTTACCAAAATCTCTGTCTCACACACATACAAATAGATAAAAACACTCGCATCTGCAATCTCTGCATCTACAATACAGAGATTTAATGTTTTGCTCAACATAATCTGTTCAAGGGGAAATTAAGAGTTGCGGTAGAGATGCACACATATATTCAGATACTTCAGGGTTGCACTGGAAACAAAAACATTCGAAAAAACATTGATGCGACTTTGAATAAGATAAATTAAAGGGCCTGTCTGTGATTAACTGTTGTTCATGGAGGTGTCTTTGTTGCAGATTACTTTAGAAAAATATTCAATGAGACTTTTTCTTAACCAGTATCTGCATTCTGACATTTCTCGAAATGAATGCAGTTTGTATTAGAAACAAAAAATTAAAACTAAAGGTTTCACTCTGCTTTAAAAAATGTTTCTCTATTATGTAAATGGAAAACAATTGTTACAGTGAGACAATATACCACGCACACATGATCATAAACAGTGATGCTGAGCGACTGTTCTATAAAAATTGTCCACACATACATTTATTTTCCTGAATCAATGGCATCTTCTGTTTCAAACCTACAGATACTGTCACAAAAAATCGCAGTGATTTTAGTTGAACCCTGAAACAACCTTACCTCTTTCTGCTTCGCTCCTCTTTTCCCTCCATGACCTCCATCGCCACGCAACCTGCCCTCCTGACTATTGATTGGTTCTCAGTGTGTATGTTGACAGTGACCCCTTAAGGCCGCTCTCTCTCTCTCTCTCCTCTCTCTCTCTCTCTCAAACCCTGCTGCCATGCAAACCTCTTAAACACAAAGCTATCACAGTAAAAGCCACGATAATACCCAGCGTGTTCATGCATGTGTGCACTTGTGTGAGTCATAGCCATGATTTGTACAAGACTCTGGATAAAATATATATTCTATAATAAAAAACACACCAACCCAGTCAAAAATGTAGACTTCAATCATGGTTGTATTGTGTGTGTGTGTGTGTGTGTGTGTGTGCGTGCGTGTGTGCGTGTGTGTGTGCATGGGGTTGTTTCGTCTTCTCAGGTCAGTTACTATGTGAAGGCTCGTCTGCCCTGTACACTGCTGAACTCACTCCAGTTTATTGTCTGTGATGGTGTGTGTGTGTGTGTGTATGTGTGCGTGCGTGCATGCGTTTTGACCCTGTGGTGGCAGCCTGTTGACATCTGTGGAAGAATTATCCATTGCAACTCTCACTGACATCAATCACACCACTCGATAGGCCACAGCAAGTTCATCCAGGGCAGTGCGTATCTGTGTGTGTGTGTGTGTGTGTGTGTGTGCGTGTGTGTGTGTGTCTGTGCTGGTCACAACAGTCTTTAACAAATTCAGGAGGTGGTCACTTAAGCAGCTCACCTCAGGCCACCCATTGACACATATGTGTCAGTCACACATACATATCACTATACTGAGGTTATGTTGGCAAACAAAGCTCCTGTTCCGATGAACTAAATATGATTTTTGTGTTGATAACTGAATAGCACCTCTTGTTTTTTTCTTATTGATATTTAATGATAATTAAGTTAATTTAACTATTATATATAAAATGTAAAGTTAATATGGGCATTTTTACATAACACACAATACTTAACGTTGCCCTTGTAAAGGGAAAGAGAGCTGCCAACGCCAGAGCTAAAGAGAGACAGAGAGGAGGAGAGAGGGAGAAATTGTAGTTCATTACGAGCCAACAGAGGGAGCTATGGACTCTGGTCAGTTTCAAGCCAATTGCTGCACACAGCCTTACTAGTTGTCTGAGTGTATCTGTGTGTGTGTGTGTGTGTGTTATTTTGCTGCCTGTGTGTCTGTATAAAGCAGTGTTTTGTATTGGACACACACACACACACACACACACACACACACACACACACACACACACACACACACACAGTTTTTTTACCAGCAGGGACAAGCGAGATGGAGCTAAGTTATCTGATAGCTCTGTCAGCAGGTACAGCAGAACACAGTGTGGAAACGGCCAATTTGACCACAGACCCCCTGCCCGCTCCTCCACCCGGCTATCCACTGAACTGGGGCAGGGAGGCCAAAGAGAGAGGGAGACTTGGAGAGACATCTCTGTCACAAAACTGTCCAATTGGCATAATGGCAGAGAGGCTTTGCAGTCACAAGGTGTTGTTAGGTTAACAGTACACTTTCATTGCAGTTTATTTCAGGATGTGGGTGGGTGACTGTTATTTCCAAGTGTGTTGCTATGCAACATTAGGACTATGTCTTATTAACGATGAAACCTTATTGGGAAATTGTTAAAAGCGGCAGAATACACATACCTCAGCAATAAAGAATTGTGAGAGTTATATTTTATGAATGACTAATATATACAATAAATATTTTAAATGATTAATAATAATAAACGACCAACACAAATTGGTTGGCAGAAATGTTTGTTATAGTTGTAACAATATTGATAAATATCATGAGTTATGCTTATGTAGTTATTAACCGCTGTCTGGTCAATGAAAGGACAGGGCTGAGATATGGTGGTTATAAATGAATTTCACAACCACAACAACTAAAAGAAAAACTGTGGCATGGTAATTTAAATTCAGCATTTGACGTTTTCTGTGAGGTTGGCACTTCCCCCCTTCAATGTAACAAGTTTACATCCTAAATAACATGTATGCAGATATTTGAGACACATCGTCCATCTGAAATCTAAGGACTGATTATTGAATTATGTTGCGGTTGTGATAGTATTAGCCTTGCTAACATTATCTTAGTGTAAAGAAGTTGAAAGTTAGGGATGCACCGATACCAATATCGGGTCGATAGCGATAGCTGGATCAGGTATTGTGACAAGAGGGCAGATCTATTAATTTAAATTCTATGTTTACCTTATACATTATATATGCTGGAGTTTGTTTTCCAATTTGTGGGAGCACAGTTTATTATTTTAACAAGAAATAACAATTCAACAAAAATATAGAATTTATATGAGGGGGGGATTAGCTCACGAGGTAGAGCGGGTTGGCTGGCAAGATTGCCGGTTCGATCCCCGGCTCCTCCTAGCTGAGTGCCTGGTGTCCCTGAGCAAGACACCTCACCCTAATTGCTCCTGACGAGCTGGCTGTTGCTATGCGTGGTTGACTACGCCGTCGGTGTGTGAATGTGTGTGTGAATGGGTGAATGTCAGTCATTACTATAAAGCACTTTGGATAAAAGTGCTATATAAATGAGGACCATTTACCATATGATACATTTTGGTTGACATAGGAAAGCAACATTTAAGTCAAACTTGATGTTTCCTGACAAATATGAGAATGCCACCTGTCACTTTCATATACAGCTTATTAACACGTATCAGTATGGTACTGAAAAAGTTCCATCGATGCATTGAAATGTCCTCACAAAGATGAGAGTACAAAAAACGTATATACTGTATAATGTCTTTATAGACATAGCTAGCTTCCAAATGCATATGCTCAGACAATAAATGCTCACATACTAAGAAGTTATTGCAGCTGAATTGAGATTTTCATCTTCCACAATCACAGAGAGAGACGCACTCAGAGGCTTGGTATTGTCGTTTTGCTTTGCCGAGCGTATGCATGGATGATAAATGAGCAGATGCACAAGTGGAACCATTCAGTCTGGTCAAATATTCAAATGTATTGTATTGTATTCAAATATTGGAAGCTTACACAAACATACCTTCATACTAAACATGGTAAAAAAAAAAAATTGAATTTGTGGATGAATCAATTTAGATGACCTGTCAAACTGGATTGATTGCTACATTCACAACTTAAATCTGTGCCTGTGTGTGTGTGTGTGTGTGTGTGTGTGTTTGTGTGTGTTTGTAAGTATGTGTGTGGCCAAGTGTGTGTGTGTCCACCAACGTACCTCCAGGGAGGGAAGGGGGCAGTGATGGTGATAAAGGCCAAGGAGAGAACACCAGCTGCTGGGAAAAGCTGATGGGTTTAGGGGGGCTTTCCGGAGCCTGTCACCAAAACTCTGGCTGGGTAACCTTTGGAGGAGGGTACATGGAAGTTACACACAGACACGTGCACAGCAAGCCAACCTTCAGTAATTATCACCAGTCCAATCTCATTGCACACTACATGAACAGGGCAGTTTGGAACAGATTTGTGTGGTGGCGTGTGCAGCCTCAAAAAGGCAAACGCAGATTAAAATAAAATTTGAACATTACTTGATCACAGAGACAACAGACTCGACACACACATACGCACTGACATGTGCACTCATCATGACGCTTATAATCTTAGCGGGATGCATGTTGGGATTTCTTTAGAACAGAGTCATGTGACAGTCCTGTTATTCCAGACAAAGGTCAGACAGGATTCACAACTAGAAAGAGAGAGGTGTGTGTGCGATAGGAAGATATACAGAGGGTGAAGGAGAAAAAGGAGAGAGAGAGAGAGAGAGAGAGAGAGAGAGAGAGAGAGAGAGAGAGAGAGAGAGAATTTGTCTAATAAGGTGACAAAAATAGGGTAAAAAAGAAAAAGAGTCATATGCCTCTAAAATGTCTTTATATACTTTCACAATTTGACTATAAATGTATTTAGACTTGCATTCAAGCACCAAAACATAAATAAAACTCATTTCATGCATCCTTAAAAAATAAGTTTACAGTTAAATGTCATCTGTGGTATCTAGTACAACTTGCATCTGGTTCAATCAATTACAAAAAGGACAGAAGATTGTATCTACTGCCCAAGAAGTTTGTTCTGGCTACATAAGACTGGGTGAGTTGCAAACACCATCTTATAAGCGGTCAGATACCTGCATCACAGAGTTAAAGGAGTGACCTCATCAAGCAGGGACTGTGAAAAGGGATTTGAGCTGGAATGGGGTGTAACCTCATCAAACGTGAACAGACGTGATAGATGTCAACAACTGAACATGCGTATCCGAGTGTGCACATGATTTCCATTCAGTCAATGTTCATGTACTCTGTGGAACCCAAATATTGTGTGAGCTTGTATCTTCCCAGTCCAAGTGAGACTTCCTCTCCAGCTTCCATTCTACACTCAAGGCATCTCCATCTGTCTAATGCAGAAGCACACAAGGATGTTTCTTTCTGTTTGCCTCCACCTGTTTCTGAACACATCATTTAGTTGTTGAAATTCAGGGGAAAAAAGAATGCAAGAAATTTCACCATTGGATCGACAGATAGATAGACAGACAGACAAATAACAATAAAACACAAATACTTCATCATCTTATCACAGGATCCTCTTCACTTCTCTTGACCTTATGATCTCACTGCTGCCATTGCCCTCTCTCTCTATCCTCCCCTCCCTCCTCTTCTTCCTCAGGTTTTGATATATTCCCAGGGATAAATTAGAACCAGGATATAATTAAACACAGAGTAGGGATTGCCTGGGTAAGAACGCAGAGCGTGTGTGTGTGTGTGTGTGTGTGTGTGTGTGTGTGTGCTGGTATGTGTCTCGCTGCCTGTGTGTCTGTATAAAGCAGTGTTTTTTATTGAAATAGGTGACTTCGGAGAGGTGCCCTCCTTTAATTATGCCACTCTCAAACAGAACATGAGTGGGCTATTCCACTGGGATTAGTGTTCTCTCAATGCTGTCTCTTTGTTAACACAACACACACACAACACACACGCGTATGCTGACACAAATGTATGCCTGCCAAAAAAAGCCCCTCTCTCCAATAGTTCAACACTCAATTTATTCAAACTGAGGTGCAAGCCAAGTGAATAATTCCACTACTAATAAAGATGGTAAGAGAGAGAGTGCGTACAGGGGAGATGAAGGAGGGAAAGGGATTAAACAGCAAAGGTAGAGGAGGGGGGAGGAAAGGGTTGAGAGGAAAGGTAAGCTTACAGACAAAAAAGGGGTTTTCAAGGACAACAAAATGTGAAATTTAACCTTAACATCAATTGGCAGTTTCAAACTGCTGAACATGGATATTTGATTTGCGTGCAGGTATGTGGGTTACAAATACGAATTTAAGAGTGAGTCAATGATAAATAGACTTAGATAGGTTCATGTTTCAACCCAATATTAGTATATGTAACAAGAAAATGTCATAACTGTTTGAGGTGATGTTGAAAGTGAGGCCATTCATTACTTAGAGCCATTATCATAGATAAAGTTCATTTTGGAAAATGTATCACTTTATAAACATCTTTAACAATTCAGGAATAACCATAAATAGGATATTTATAAAAAATATGTTCATGCACAAAATGTATGTTGGAAAATATACAATTATAAAATAATTAATGAACTATTATAATCTAACTATAAAGCCAAAAAATCCCTCTCTCTCTCTCTGTCTGATCTGTGAACAACTGCTGATGCAATCTACTTCACACTTTGCAGGTGTTTTGTTGAGGATGCGGGGCAGAATAATATGGATAACGTTAACTAAACTTTTCCTTTCATTCAAGTCCAGAAGCACTGGCTCATCATCACCAACATCATCAACAGCACCACTCTACCACTGCAACTCTGTAAAATTTTTGCCATACTAACATAACTTTTCAACCTGCAAAATTCATCCTCAAAGCCATGCTCTACTTTATAACTGTGGTGGTTTTGTCAAAGCAAGGGACTTATAAGGGACTAATATGCCTATTATGTTAATTACTCCACTAAGTGTCCGTCTCCCATGTTGCAGGCAGGACTACTTAATTAACTTGGGTTTGTTTTTTCTCTGTGAGCAAATTTGCCTGCTGTTAGACTAAATAATCATTTATAACACTAATACCTCCACTAATGAAATCAATACTCTACTTTATAAATGCAGAGGTTAAGTCAAACCTTTTTGGAAATTACCTCCACTATGTAGTTCATCAATGTTTCTGACTGCAACCAACCCGACCTGCATATGTTTTTCAGATGCAGATTTAGTGTTTTGGGGGCCTCAGGCGGCAAACGCAATCAGCGGGAAACAAAAAAACTAAGGTAGTAGGCAGTGGTTATATAAAGTAGAAAGGAAAAATGTCTAAACTAAGGAAAACCGGTCAGAAACAAGGGGGGGGCTTCATGACTTTATGACTGATGCAGCGACAGACTTGTTGAGCAAGCTATTAATAGCATTGCGACATCAGGGTAAAGACAGCATATTGTTATCTAAGTTGGTGCATTATGGCATTATTCCGACCAAACCAATGTGACTGATTGTTGAAAGTGGAAAGACTACACTAACCAAAATGGTTTTGATGAGTTTTATTTTGTTTCTGTTGATTTTTAAGGAAGTTACAATCTGCAAAGTAAAATCATTGTGTTTTTTAATGAACAAGTAAGTTTGAGGAAAGCATAGCAGCTAGTTATTTTTCCATCTGACTTGGTGAATTCAGGCTTTTAATCCAGAGTTAGTGATTGTTGGAACAGTGGTAACCTAGACAGTTCTAATTTGAAGTAATTCCCTCAAGGTGTTCAAGAAAATGGGTGGGACGTGAGGTCACAGTGTCCTTCTCCTTTGACGTCCAAAATAGAATGACTTCATCCTTCAGTCCAGGTGGATGTTCCAAATTCGAAGAAATTCCCTCTAGATGGACGATGTTATTGCAGCCAAAGAGTAAAAGGGGACTACAATAGTCCTCACTGCAAGATACACAGAACATAAACACACTCCACTTCATCTGTGTCTGTGTCTAATGACTTGTGTGAGTAATTACTTTAAAGCCAATGTGTGCGGGTGTTTAAGTGTCTGTGCTCATGTATGTTTTTATCTGGGCCTTTGTCTACGTCTGTGTCTGCAATGTGTTTAATGGCGTGTGTGGAAATAATCACTTAATCGTCGCACTGCTCCATTTGCGAGGTGTATGTGTCCCTCTCTCTCTCTCTCTCTCTCTCTCTCTCTCTCTCTCTCTCTGTGTAATGATGGGGATGTTTTCCCTGTAAAATATGGGGAAAGATGCCAACATAAAAAGGGGGTCTGGAAAAAATATGTTAAAACAGTGAGCATGATTGATGAGCAGAAGAGAGAGATTGAAGTGGAAGGAAAGAGAAAAGGGGAGATGAAAAGAAGGGACAAAGACTGAGGGAGTACACAGGTGGAAAGAAAGACCTGCACTCTTTATCTCTCTCTCTCTCTAATTCTCCACAATAACCCTTCCTTCGAATGTTGCTCTCCAAACCATCGCCCTGTGAATTTATAGTTGGCCCAATGATTGCTTCTTGGGCCATGATGGCTGTAAATTGCTTTGCCATTTGGTAAATGTTGGCAGTTAGAAGGTATACAAGTAATTATTTCCGCTTGTGCTGATTGAGACATAATTCCAAGACGAGGCCCTGGAAAAATGACAGCATTTTGAAACAACTCTGTTTTAATTTTCCGGCATTCCTAATTAGAATCTGTATGAACATGGGGAGGTTTTTTATGTGGTTTCCACCAATGGGGCCAGAATTAATTAAACTGTCAAGGGGAAATAGATACGTATAAACAAGGCATAATTTTTACAGCGCGCAGCACCTTGTCAGGCCATGACTTTTTGTGAAGAAAAACAATGTGAGAAACAATGCAGGGACATAGAGGACACATACACACACGCACACACACACACACACACACACACCACGCACACACACACAGTCTCATCTATATGGATCATACCTTCACAAAAGGACTTAATATTTTACTTCCACTTTTTAAACAGTGGCTTTTGTCTGGGGCTTTTGCTAAAAAACTTCAGGTACTCCTTTGAGAGACAATGAACTTTTTGGACAAAAAAGGAAATATTAAAATGCTCATAACCCCCAAACTGTTCCCAGATCTCAGTGAGACAATATTATCATAACTGCAAGAACTCATGTTTTGACTTTAACAGTGTGCATGGCCCAGATAAGCTGCAGAAAGTGGATGGATTGATGACTGTGTGGTGCTACATATGTGAGAAGTAGATTACTTTTTTATGACCATCTTATCACAAAATCTAGTAAGAGCTATGCCACGAAAGCCAACCGAGAGGTGTAGCTGCTGCCCACACACCACACACACACACACACACACACACACAGAAATAAAACATAAAATGACAGCAAAAATTAAAAGATGCAGCAGAAGCACAATGTCAACCATTCAACCACCATAAAGAGTGAACGAGCATGTGAGGGCTAGTAAGAGAGAGAAACAGAAAGAGAGAGAGAGATTTTTTTCTTACAACATTTGAATAACAACTATAGCGCTATGTATATACTATATGTATTATATACATATATACAGTATAGTATATATGTATATACTATACTGAATAGCAACTCAATGTCAGTGACAAAGAATATTGCAGCAAATTAGAAGATGATTGTAAAGTACACTCTACAAGAGCTCTCTGTTCAGCACTGTGAATCTACACAATACAAGCCAAAAGACCAGCACAGCATTATCTTTAACAGAGGCAAACAGGCAGAAAGTATTCCATCAAAAGATAAACCTGTATTGTACATCAACATGTTTAAAAACAGTGAAAGTCTTAGAGTTGAGCCATGGATTTGTGAAACAGCTTCCAATCCTTGAAATTTCGCAATGATGGGTAGATGGCTATGGATCTCTTGTGCAGGCTCACAATGATAGGGAGAGCTAATGGAGATGTATTTGAACTAGAGTTACTCAATTACAATCTGACATCAGTTTGTAGAACCCAGCTTTGCCTGAACACTCACGCACACACACACACACATGTGCAGTAAGCGGTTTACACACTACGGCCTAAATTAATCTCGTAACACAGATATCATAGGCTTCATCAGGCTCTCAATGAAAGTGGTATCAGACAGAAAGTGTATATTCTGGTGCACCCTGGTAATTCCATTTACTACCAAGTGTATAGCTGACATTTTAATCTAGTGTGTGAAACAATAAATTGTACAAATTGCTTAAAATCCCCCCCCCCCCTTTTTTTTACCAACACACAAGCAACCAGATAAGACAAGTCCAAGAGGCCCCACACTAGCAAAGGCATGTTGGCCTATATAGGCTGATGATACACGAAGGTCCTGAGATCTGTTCCCAAGCAAGCAAAGCTAAATGTGTGTTTGAGTGTGTTTCACTTCAACTTAATACCTTATATAATACCATATTCTTAAAACTACCTTCAATACGATGCAGTTTTCTCCTGTGAATCACCCCAGCCTACAAAACAAAACCAAATTTTGTTCAATTACGGTATGCTTATTTATAAAAAATAATTCCTTTACTTATATGATGAACTTCTAAAATAAACACTGTAATATACTAATAAACTTGCAGGTTAGTGCCAGTTTCCTTTAAGAATTGAAGTTCATTGTATGATTAAAATATAAAGGAACTGATGTTGCTTCCAGTTTTTTTTTCATTTAAGAGAAGAAAAGGGACATTTCTGCTTACACAGTAATATCCACTATTACAGGTTCTGAGAGCAGGGCTTGAGTGTGCAGACACACACGTACACATGTACTCTACATGCCTCCGCAGACTAAGGTCAATGGTGCGCTCAGATACAAATGATTCTCATCTAATATTAATAGGATATGCTAAACGCCAACACAGAGGCAGCAAAGAACAGAACAGCATCTCAGAGTGAGTGAGTATGCATGTGCGTACAAATGTGTGTATGTTCCTGCCATGCATGGAGGCAAATGTCAGTGGGACGAAAATAAAATTCAACCACGTTAACATATAAACATGCTGACACAATATAAGTAAGCATGTTAATATTTTGGAAATGTGCTCGCCATGTAGGGCTGAACGATATGGACAAAATTTCATATCTCGATATTCATGCCAGATATCTCGATATCAATATGATACGACTACGGGTTCGGTGAAAAACAAATATTTTTCAGAAAAATAAAAACATCATAATACAAAAGAATGTGGAAACTGCAGTTTTATTGATGATAACTCACTGCCATCTATATAGATTGTCTCGTCACATCTGACGTCAGATCAAAGGCGGACGGCACGCGTAACGGAAACTCAGCCTCTCGGACCAAAACATCTCCCTCTCTCTCTCCTGTTTTTTTATAATATCGGTATTGTTATCGTTATGATACGCGCGCACAGCGCGTGATGTGCGTGGTGAGAGCGGCGGCGCTGCTTCTGTCATCGGGTTGTCAAGTGACGGATCTTGCACTGAACCTCCCCTAACGCATTAAAGGTGAGGAGAGGAGCTCATTTGATTGGTGAAGATCTGAATCGGCTGTATTAATCCCAGTCCACGCCTTGTCTCCTCCTCGTCTCCCACTCACGCCTTCTTCTCCTCCCTCTTTCCCACTTGCGCCGGTGGGCGAGACACACCCCGTCGGCGCGGCGCAGGTGCGCTGAAAGCTGACTGCGCCTGGTCTACGAAACTAGGGCACAAAGTCACCAATCAATAAATAAAAAATCTAACATTTTAGACTGTCTAAACGGGTACCATGTCTTTTGCAATGTGGTATGTCATAGTGTCTGTAATGTCTTTATGTTTGGTGGACGCCGACTCATACGGTGTAATGGTACAGACATACCAACTCCGGCAGCAACGGATATGGACGCAACGGACCGCCGAACAAACCGGCGAGTGGGCAGTTCTGTTTTCAAGTTGGATCAATTGGATAGACGTCCTGCGAAGTGGGTGGGACTTGAGTTTCACTCTGCCATATCCAACATGGCGGCCGGACCACGAACGATCTCATTTTACAGTTAAACTACACACTAAAGCATGTTTCTGAAAACATTTGAGGCGGGAAATGTGTAGTGCAGTAACAGAATCTGGATTCATATTTGATCAACACTGCCTAGTTTGATAGTTTGAACAAAGTTTCTGGAACCGGCCGCATAGCGTTGGACGGACGTCATTTGCATGAATCAATCTATCGAACTTTATGCAAATTCATATACGGCGACTGGGCCGCCAACTCGACGTGCTGTATCCATTATGCGGACACAGCACGTCGAGGCGGGTCCCACAAACTCCAAAAGTTGTTAATCTAGCTGTTTTCAGCTGATCGGCAGGGCTGAGTAGTCTTATATTTCTGCCGTATGACAGTTTTATGTCGACACACAGCAGCACAAACAGTAAAGTTGTGTTTGTTTGAAGGAGATGTTTTCGTATCAATGCATAATAGATGTAAGAGAGGGAATTATTACCTGTTTAACTTACTAACACTAGCCCTACATAATTGTATAGGTAATGGCCAAACTGTGGAATTACAATTTATGGGTTATCACGTGATGAATCGTTCCCTTAGACTTGGGAAAGAGACGTCTGTAAATCAGGCGATAATGTTTTTGGGGTGGAATCATTTCTCTAAAACAAACTTTTGTTGTGATATGACAAATAAAATAAAATTGAATTGAAATTTAAATTAGATTAAATTAGATATATCACAAAAAGATTTACTAGAATACATTTCAGTACATACCACATCTTCAAGTATACTTTCCAGACAAGGGGCCCTAGTTTCGTAGACCAGGCGCAGTCAGCTCTCAGCGCACCTTTGCAAGTTTCGTGCACCGCGCAGGCTCGCGAAGGCTCGCGCGGGCTCGCGCAGGCTCGCGCAGGCTCGCGCAGGCTCGCGCAGGCTCGCGCAGGCTCGCGCAGGCTCGCGCAGGCACACCTCCTGTCACTCCCACCTGCGCAAGTGGAAAAGAGGGAGGAGAAGAAGGCGTGAGTGGGAGACGAGGAGGAGACGAGGCGTGGACTGGGATTAATACAGCCGATTCAGATCTTCACCAATCAAATGAGCTCCTCTCCTCACCTTTAATGCGTTTGGGGAGGTTCAGTGCCAGATCCGTCACTTGACAACCCGATGACAGAAGCAGCGGCACCGCTCCCACCACGCGCATCACACGCTGTGCTCGCTTATCATAATAATAACAATGCCGATATTATAAAAAACAGGAGAGAGAGAGGGAGATGTTTTGGTCCGAGAGGCTGAGTTTCCGTTACGCGTGCCATCTGCCTTTGATCTGACGTCAGATGTGACGGGACAATCTATAAAAATATAAATTGACGTGTTGATTCAATTAGTTGCATTAAATAGTGTTTGTTGTGATTATTTATTAGCATTTAAATGTGCCTGGAACTGTGGAAACCTGCCAGGGAGGTCTCGGCCGTCAGCCAAACTTCCACTCCGCCAGCTGTGATTCGCCTTGAACGAATGGACTTTATTTGCACCTTGCGCTGAGAGTAGACCAGGTTGGAGCTGGCGGGCTTTCAGCGCAGTCTCGGCGAGGCTTTTTGCCACGAAACTTCCGCTACGCCAAGCTGAATCTGTGACGCCTCCCCCTGTTGCGCCGCCACACCCATCTTGACGCAGGCGATCCACCAAACTGCCAAAGTGACCGTGCGCAAGGCTGCGCATTACGCCGGCTCCGCCACCCTGCGCCGTCCTGCGCTGCGCCACGAAACTAGGGCCCATGAACTTGATCTGTCTAGATTGTAATGTCTAGATTGTCTAATGTATCTACTAGATTTACATTTACATTTAGGTAATTTAGCAGACGCTTTTGTCCAAAGCGACTTACAATAAGTACATTTGTCAAAAGAAAGAAACAAAGAAACCAGAACATATCATTGCTGATAAAGTAAGAGCTAAAAATAGAAGATAGAAGTGTTAGATCCTTGTCTGAGTAAAGTAGTAGCTGTTCAGCAAACATGCCTTAAGAACAACAGTGCTATGATCAAAGTGCTATAGGTAAGTTTTTTTTCTTGGGGGGGGTGAGTCGAGGTGAAGTCTGAACAGGTGAGTCTTGAGCCTTTTTCGGAAGATGGTAAATGACTCTGCTGTCTTGACATTGGTCAGGAGTTCGTTCCACCACTGAGGCGCCAGAACAGAGAAGAGTCTGGCCTTTGCTGAGAGACATTTGTTTGATTTCAGCGATGGTGGTACTAGCCAGCCGGCTGAAGTAGAGGAGCGAAGTGCTCGCTTCGGGGCGTGTGGTTTGACCAGTGTTTGAAAGTAGATGGGTGCCGTTCCATTGATGGCATTGAAGGCCAGTGCCATCGTCTTGAATTGGATGCATGCTGCAACAGGGAGCCAGTGGAGGTCACGGAGGAGGGGGGTCATATGGGAGAATTTGGGTAGATTGAAGACAAGGCGTGCTGCAGCATTCTGGATACACTGCAATGGTTTAGTCGCTGAGGCCGGGAGTACAACCAGGAGAGAGTTACAGTAGTCCAGGCGGGAGATGACCAGTGCTTGGACCAGGAGTTGCATTGCATCCTTTGTGAGGAAAGTCCGAATCCTGCGGATATTGTAGAGGGCAAATCTGCAGGATCGGGCCACAGCAGTGATGTTGGGGGTGCAGGATAGTTGGTCATCGAAGATTACCCCCAGGATAATTAAACTACTAGATAATTAAAATGTAAAACTAATGAGAAATAAATAAAGACTAAAAACGGCAGGTTACATATAAGATTGAGGCATTAGGCATCATACAGTATTTGCACTGCTGTTGTCATTATGGTATGCATGTGGCCCCTCTCCTGCCGACCACTTTCTATGTCTGTACCTTGTGTATATGTCTGTGTGTGTCTATATGTGTCTGTATGTGTGTGTGTGTGTGTGTGTGTGTGTGTGTGTGTGTGTGTATATGTGTGTTAAACAGTCACAGTCTTTGAAACAAAAATAACCACTTAGGCATGAACAGCAGCACTTGGGAGACATCAATATTTCAGTCAGGTGTGTCGAGAGAGAGAGAGAGAGAGAGAGAGAGAGAGAGAGAGAGAGAGAGAGAGAATAAGATAGACAGAGAGAGAGGAATGCAGGAATGGGGGGACCCTTGTCATTGTAAGGCATTCCCATGACTGACGGAGAGAGTAAGTGTCTATGATTGTACCTTGTGTATGTCTGTGTGTGTGTCCGTGTGTGTGTGTGTGTGTCATTTCCCCATCCTCACCCCACCCTCACACTCACCATTGTGTGTACCACCTCTGTCACCTTTCCTCTAATCAGGAGTTTAAATCAATGACGTTGTCCAAAACTATAATTGCCACTCCTTAAACTGCTTCTCTCGCAATATGCTTTCACCAAGAACCCACTCGGCAGCAGAAATACGCCTCTGTGTCTGTTGGTGTGTGTGTGTGTGTGTGTGTGGGTGTGTGTGTGTATGTGTGAGCTGGATTAAGAGTATTTTCTCATTATGGCAGTGTCTCAACGAGTAGAAAGTGCTTCTCACATTGTTTTACAGCATCGTGAAACCTCAAAGCTCAGCACTAAGCGGCATAATATCCTGTGGTCCCACAAAGCCTCGAACTGTGTCGTCACAGATCGTTCCCGCGCCAGACTCACTGGGCGTAATTTACCAAACTTTGAAAAAAAAGATTGCTATCAGCAGCAAATAGATAGAAAGTGTCTTGGGGGATTGTAAATTCTGGACTGGTCTTCACGAGTCTCGACTGTCTAAGGAAAAAGTCCCTCAGGATCAACCTTCATGATCTGTGTCCTTCTGAGGATCCATTCAACACCTGAATTGGGATACAGCTCGTAGACAACGGGGCGTGGTAAATGAGCTGCATCCAAAGCAAGCTATGATGCAAGTCGCTGGCTCGACTACTGGGAGCAATTGAGGTTTTAGTGTCTTGCTCAAGACCAATGTCGACAGGAGGAGAGCTGGGGGATCGAACAGCCAACCCTATGATTAATGGAAGACACGGCTGGCCACATGTGCAGCAAGAGGGGGGAACAACTACTAAATGGGTACCACATACTATAATAATATCATCCTCATATTCTGAGCGCCAGGCCCTTTAGATGTCACATCATACACTCCACTCTGTCCACTGAGCCCTCACAACAGCTCATTCTGCTAACTGTGGTCATATTGAACTGCAAATGATACATGCACCTTGTGTGCAATGGTAAATACAAATCCAGCCCACTCTAATGTCTGCTATACAGGAGAGAAAACACTAAACTATGTGTTGTGTGTGTGTGTGTGTGTGTGTGTGTGTGTGTGTGTGTGTGTGTGTGTGTGCTTGGACTTTAGCTGCCAGTCTGTGTTAACCTTGGCTGATGTTCCATTAACCAGAGACAGGAGTTTCCTTAACCTGACAATGCACTTGACAAGAGGAAAACACACACACACACACACACACCACACACACACACACACCTATGTGCACATTTCTGTAACATGCACACACACCAACTGTTTGCCAAGCGAATGAAACACCACTAACTACCTGCACCTCTATAGAAATGGACCCGATGGATGGATGGAGACAAATATGAAGGAGCTGAAAGAATGACAATAGTGTCAAGATGCTAAAAGGAGATGTAGAGAAAGAGAGACAATGAGCAAGACAGTGACAGAGGAAGCAAGGTGGAAAGAGAGATGAAAATAGAGATGGAAAGAGAGATGTCTGGTTAACAAGGTGCTGGGCACGACAAGCCCTGGGGAGTCCACGCTCCCTTACCCTCTAAGATTAGATATCTCTCTCTCTGTCGATCCCACTCTCTCTCTTGTTGCGACACAAGGGGAACATGCCACTATTACAGGGGGGACGCCCCAGGAACCATCTACCGCACCCCCCACCCACCTCCACCTCCACCTCTCTCCTTCCTGTCTGGTACAGAGATCACTCTCTTCATTCTCTTCTCACCCTCCTTTTATTTAGTTGAATTTCTAACATGTTATGCATTTGTGCGTCCGTTGCAGGGACATTTAATACCACGGATATCTAAGTACAGAGAGTGTCATATGCTACATAGATTGTAAAGCCATTTATGTTTGGGCAGCATGAATTAAATTCACTTAAATTCACTTGAACTAACTTGACTGTGTCAACATTTGAAACACCCAAGTGGTTCCAAGTGGCTCACTATCAGCTCCCATCACATGATGTTTGAAAAAAACATGGCAGATAAATATGTTTTTGAAGCAGACAGAAGGCATGAACTGTGAAGTGCAGGAACAAAATTAGCTTTTTTTCTCTCCGTGTTTGGGTTGGCTCATGCTGACTGTATCCTGTATTGGATTTAATTATCATTGCAAATATTTTGGTTTCAAATTTTGGTATCTTGTTGGAGAAATGTATTCATGTCCGTGGGGTCTGACTGATTTTCTAAGGGTGAAATTTGGATGAGGTATAAGCTCTTTCCTCTGTCTGGTTCTGCCTCTACCCTTCTCCTCCTGTTCTTTACTTTTTCTTTTTCTCTTATATCCTCTCTTTCCCCTTTCTACAAACCTATCTCTCTCTCTCTTCTCTCTCTCTGTTGTTTGACACCTCTCTCCCACCTGAGCATCTCTAAGTGTCAGGACAAATTGGCTGAGACTCACATCTCTCTCTCTCTGTCTCTCTCTCTCTCTCTCTCTCTCTCTCTCTCTCTCTGCTCACAACTCAACCGGAGAAAGAACAAGAGACAAAAAGAAAGAGAAAGAGATTGATAATGTGTGGAGAGTGGGGGAGGAGGAGCAATATGAATCAGAGGAAAGTCGAGGACGGTGAAGAGCAGGTTCAGATTTTTTTGTTGATGAAATATAAAAAAGGAAGGGATAGCAAACAGTGATCAAAATATGGAGAACAATAACAATGTATATGCATATGAACTTAATTTCTTTCTTGCAGCTGCTTCCCAATGGAATGGGAATTTCAGATGTAAAGCTACTGTATACTGTAAAATTGGTAGCGATTTACATTCAAGTTTTGTGTATTTCATGCAACAACATTTTCCAACACTGGACATTTTGCAAAGTTCTCATTAAATGCTAATGTGATTTATATCAGAGTGGAAGCCGTAGGCCATATTGCATGTTTATGTTTTTAAAATCAAGTCAGAGAAAAAGCCCCTGGCAGGATTTTATAATATCAACTTGGGCTGCACCAAATTATAAATGATACCTTATGTGTATAAGGTATCATTTATACTACCTTTAATCTTCATTTCAGTTTGACAATTATATGATCCTATGTTTTACAGCCAACATTTCAGAATGTCTAAAGCCACTTTTGAACACTTTTGCACGTGTTAAACTGAACCAGTTGCTCTTGTGCCAATTGGTGTATTATGACCAATTTCTGTCATTTTTTTATTCAGTACAAATAACAGAAATGTCTTTTGTATAGAGTTTTTCCAATGTTACATTATGACATGACTTAGACATTATCTTCATACTCATCATCAGACACTCTCTTTCTCGACCAGACACTGGAAACCCTGATGGAGTAACCTCATGCCAGGCAGGCACACAGCTGACAAGCACGCTAAAATATGTGGTGCTCAGAACAATACAACAGCGTGACTCGCCTACCGGACAGGTTAACGGGCACTCACTTGCCCATTTTTGCGCATACGCTGCAGCTGGCGTCAAATGATGGATTAAACCTGTTCGTGCATCCGTTATTGTGGCAGCTGGGCAGCTCAACCACAGCAGCCCTGCATGCAAGGTACTAATCTTGTTGGTAAATGGTTAATGATCGGTTAACGAGGGTCACAGAGAGAGCATCCAAAGTGAGTAAGTACACAATGTGTGTATACATGAGGGGCAAATGGAGAAAAATACTGCTCTGATTACAGAAAAACTTAAGTTTTCCCTCTCTCATAGACATAAAAATACAATACACACTCAAACTCTTAACGTCATTCTTGTCAAATTAATTTTGGCTGTGCATATGTTGTCAAACAAATGCTTTCACACACACACACACACACACACACACACACACACACACACACACACTGTTATAAACACAAGCATCGCAGTCTCAGACTCTTTTACTATCAAACTTTAACACACACACAGTACAGAGGCCTATAGCATTGCAACAAAGAGATCAGAGAAACGGACAGAAAATAATAGAATCTTCATCCCAGTAATCCATATTCATTCTTCTCATCCCTCCTCGCCTCATCCCTCCCTCCTGCATGCCACGTTTCCCTGTATCTGACATTCAAATGAGTTGTCTTTTCTCCCTTGTTAGACACACACGCACACTCGCACACACACATAAATGCATAAACATTCACTCTCTCTCTCTCTCTCTCTCTCTCGCACACACACATACGCATATACTCATCCTCTTTCTTGGATACTTTCTGCCCCGTTGCACCCGTGATGGCAAATTGAGCACCTCCTGTCCCTCTCTCTCTCTCTCTCTCTCTCTCTCCTCTCCCGCTCACCCCCTCTCTGTTGACTCATCTCATCTTTCTTCCATCTTCCTTTCTCCTCTGCCCCCCCCCCCCACACTTCTCACCCCTCCAGACCCTCCTTCCTCCCTCTACATTCTCCTCTTCTTCTCTCTCTCTCTGTCTCTCTTGCTGATAGGGTTGGATCATAAACCAATGAAGGGAGAAAAAAAAAGGCTTTATGTGGTGAACGGGTGCGTGTCTGACGCACACTTAAGAAATCCCACTCACTCACTGCAATCCATTATCAGAGGAAAGCCAACTACACATCTTCTCTTTGGGGAAATCCTACAGGGATCTTTTATATGAGAAAGAAGGGAATATTTCTTCATTTTCCTCTGCATGTAACTGTTGAGTTTTTATATTTGTATCTATCTATCTATCTATCTATCTATCTATCTATCTATCTATCTATCTATCTATCTATCTATCTATCTATCTATCTATCTATCTATCTATCTATCCATCCATCCATCCTCTTTTGCTCTCCGTCACTCTGTCGTGGTCCTATCAGCGGAAGATGGAGGTGTGATGATGGTTACTGTGTGCTAACAGGGAGCGTGCTGCCATGGATGACAAATATTACACACACACACGCACACACACACACACACACACACACACAGCCATGCAGGGAGAAAACACTTGGTAGATTTCATCACTGCACGTAATTATGATCCTGTCAAGTCCACAAGGTGGCAATCCATAACGTGCACGTGCGCACACACACACAAAAATGCGCGGAAACACATGAACATTGGACACATCCATTCATATGTTCTCATAAACGCTCTCTTACACACTCATATAGCTAGACTGAAAACATGCACATTTAAAAAATGTTGTACAGGATACACACACGGAAGCTAAAACATACACAGTGCAGCTTGTAAGCGATGAGCTGTGTTGTTGTCATTAAGAAGATGAAATGGGCATGGTGTAAAACATGGGAAACTATAACATGAAAACACTTCAACAAAAAAAGGTGTGAATGCACACAATGTTTTTGTAATGCCTGTCCTTACGTTTTGTGTAATCTTGCCAATTGAAATTGGACTCAGGGAGTTGATGTGTGTGTGTGTGCATTTGAATTTTTAAGTGTGTTCACACATGTGCCAATGTGTGTGTGAGGACATCTCTGTCTCCACTGTTGACACCTCGTGTGTCAGGGGAACCTATTAGAGACCCTCACTGCCTAACCCCACACCTGACCCCCACCCTGATGTACGAGTGAGCGTGCGTATGTGTGTATTTTTCTCTGGGCCGTCTCACCCCAAATGTTGCCGTCGTTCTGTATTTTATTTTCCTTATTAAGGCTTCACATCACCTATGAGTGCATTTTATTTCATAGGTTTCAGGAATTAAGACATTTCCTTTAAGCAACATCATTTACACTTCAGTGTTTCTTTGCAGCATATAAGTGAGTTTAAAAGTGTGTGTGTGTGTGTGTGTGTGTGTGTGTGTGTGTGTGCCCCAGAACTCCCAAACAAACCAAAGGGTCAGGCCTCTGGTTACCCCTGGATATCTGACCCCATTGCCCGATATAAATCTACTGGGCCATGCTGTGTGTTTTAATGTGTATGAGGTTTGTGTAAGTACAGGTCTTAGCGTGCATGTTTGTGTGTGTGTGAAATAGAGAGAGATAAAGAAAGAGAGAGCTCAAGTGAGTCTTTTCTCGACATTGTTCCTTTTTTCTGTTTCCAACTCAAGTTTAATTTTTTGTTTGTTTTTAAATCTACGTTATATGATCCATCATCCTAAAAGGGTATTCTGGATTTTGTGAGATGGGCACAGTCAGTAGGAGTTTGATATCAATCATGGGACTTCAGGAATGTATAAACCTCTAATTAAAAAATGAAAATTAAAGTCCTCACCATCACCAACTTCATCGTTATTCATCCTCACCTCCCCCTTGCTTACTTTCCTGACCTCCCCTTCCCTCCTGACCTCATCTCCCCTTCTATTAACTGCTTTTTTTCCAGAGATTAACAAAAAAAAAAAAAAACGTTCCTTCATTGCGCTCAAATCTGTAAGGTATTGTTAAGGGATATCATAAAAAACAAAAGATTAATTGACTAATGCCATTGTATTGGCACATAATAGATGAAAACATGACCTAATGCATTATTTTTCCTCTGCATTGTCATATATTGTTATTTCTCACGCTCCCTCCACTGCATGCTTTAAGGTGAAAGGTCAATGAAAAATACACTCTACTAAGGGTAAGGGCTTGTAGCTTGTATCTTTATGCAGCTGGCAGAGGAGACTAAACAGCACTATTACCAGGTGCAGATAGTGTGTAAGGCTAATATGCTGAAAGTCAGTGGCTATCAGTCAGCAGGTCTTGTGCTTCACTCTGCTCTACACAGTCAACACTGGGTTTAACCCCTATATGACATTGATCACAACTACACACACACACACACACACACACACACTTTTATACACTAGTGTGTAGAGTAATGCACACACAAGATGTAAATGTTAAGATCCCCGTCTTTAATGTGGAGGAAAACACAGAGAGAAAACCGAAATGTTTACATAAGCTGTAAATGATATGACATAAAAGCTCTCTTTTATCAACTAGCGACTAAAAGAATAGAACAAGAATCTCCATCATAGAAGGTCACTGTAACTTACTTACATGGATGGAACAGGGGCAACAGAGGACAGGTTCAAGCACAAAGCAACAATACTGAAACCTGCAGGGAATCAAAGACTTGTTTTCCCCCCAGACTTTCCAATCCGAGACTGGATCTTGGTTAACAAATCAAAGTAGATTTGAAAGGACGCACCTATACAAATTTGAATGAGTTCAAATGTCTCAGGCTGAATACAGCTATCTTGACGGGCACTGTGTTTTCTTAATCCCTACAAGTTTTCATTTTGGAAACAAAGCACTGTCAGGAGGATTTTGCTTTCTGTCAGTATGGATGTGAGGTAAGTTTAAATGAAAGTGATGCTAATAGGCAGCTGGAACAATCTTGATTTCTGTCTGTCTTCTGTCTCTCCAAACATGTCTTGTTTATAAGTTATCTTACTTGCATGTTCCTCCACTCCTCCTTTCTTCCCAGCCTTCTCCCTCTCCTCCAACCTCTCGTTCTCTTATGTGTCATGTGTCTCTCACTTCAAATTTGCTTGTCTACTCACTCTTTTCCCCGCCGACCGCCCGCCCGTGATCTCCTCTCTCTCCTCCTCCATCACTTCCAAACTAATTCACTCCCACTCTCTCCCCTGTTTCCCCTTCCCTCACACACACACACACACACACACACACACCTCTTTCTCCATCTCTTGTCCCTCCAAACTCGCTCAAGCACAACTAAGCTGGGGGTTTGAGTCCCAATGAGAGCGGTTAGGGCAATCAGTGCTTTTCACACCCACTGATGTTCTTAAAAGGTGGAGGGATCAGCCACCCCTGCTGTACTGCCGCACTAACTGACATACCACACACACACACACACACACAGACACCAACGCACATGCACAAATGATTGCACGCATATGAACATATTCCCAACATGGTCAGACACACTCACAAATCCACACTCACTTGAACACCCATGTCCACACACACACACACACACACATACACACACACACACACACACACAGACATCCCATTTTACTAAAATGAGCTGGTTATTTACATTTAGGGCATTAAGCAGACACTTTTGTCCAAGGCGACTCATCTCAATCAAAGCTCCCATATTGACAGAAGATAATCAGATGGTGCCGCCACATACCAAACCAGGAACTTAACTACATATGGGACTTTGTCAACTGCTGTAAAATTGATTTCAGAGTTTACAAATCACATTAGAACAAAGAAAACTGTTCTATTTGTGTCATCCAAAGGTGCTTACATTAGCAGGCTGTATGTCAAAAAGCAAATCAAAAGGAAAAGGATGGATTGTCAAAGAAAGTTAAATCAGGAGATGATAAAATGAATGGTGGGTGTTTCTGTGATTTAACTTTGTATAAAAATGGTTATAAAAAACTTCTCTCCTCCTTATTCCTGAACACCTTATGGGACCTTTAAATGGTTAGTTTTCTCACTGATGATATTTGAATGTGAAAATTTAAGTTTGTTTTTTTTATTAAAAGAGGTGACGGTAACTTTAAAAAGATTACTAACTGTAAAAATTAAAGGGTTCGAAGGATTTAAGTGGCACATCACTTCACAGTATGGCTGGCTTTACAGACAAAAGCAGTAATCATTTGGGTCTGTGGGATCAGGTGTGCATGATGGTGTATATAGAATGCATTTAGGAAACTGAAGGTACAGCTCCACGCTCCCCGTAATGCGGTAAAGAGCAGTGACGCTATCAATTTACACCGTACACAGTCACTTTGCACCAAAGTGAAAGACACCAACACACACTCGCACACAGAGCGCACAGGCACAAAGTTCAGAGGGATTAATTCACTGCATCATGTCATCAATCCTACCTTACCCCCTACTGTCAGAAAGGAAGGGAAAATTTGTAAAAGAAAAAAAAAAGAAAAGAAAAACGGGGAAACTGATGTATGGTGCCCTTAATACTTTGCTAATATCTCTATCTTCTTTCCATCTCGCCTCTTTTCGGCTTTCTCTCTCTTTTCTCCTTTTATTTTTACTCAATTTTCACCTTTTCTCCACCCTCTCTTCATCAATCTATCCTCTCCTGCAGCCTCAGCCAGCCCGCCTTGATGAACGGAGGCTCTTAGTCACATTGAGGTCAGTCACACACACACACACACACACACACACACACACACACACACACACACACACACACACAGGGAAGGGGTCATCCTGGCAGGGTTACGCTGCACAAAGTCAGCCACCCATAATGTGGCTGCTGTCGCCTGCATCACACCCTCATGATCCAATTAGGAGCCTCCATTCCACCAATCAGCTGCCGTGGTAACCAACACGTAGAGGGGCAGCAAGAGGCAGGCGGGCAGCACCAATCTCGTAAGTGCTTTTAAGGGATTAGAAGGTGGGAGGACAGTAGCGAGGGAGGAGAACAACTCTCTCCATCCTTGGGGCTCTCGTTTTGTTGATGAGACTGGATCGCTACGAGGCCTCTTAATTGGCCTCCCAAATTGTTGCTGCGCTTCCAAGCGCAAGTGGAAGAAGTTTGCGTGGACAGATGATGGGAAAGTGGGAAATTGGTCACACAAAAAGGTGAGTGGTGAGTAAAGTACAAGGGTCACATGGAGAGATTGTAATGGAGGGAGAGTGGAGGAGGAAAGTGAGGCAGGAACAAAAAGAAAAAAAGAAGAGTATGAAGGATTTAATGTTTAACACTCAAGAGAATTAACAGTACCTTTTGACCTTTTATGACCTCTTTAGGTCTGGGGAAGTATACAGTAGGTCACCATGGCAAAGTTTTAAGGTGCTGCTTCTGCATAGTGCTAAGAATACATTTCAGGGGTATTTAGCTTCATGCAGTGAGTACACACGGTAACATGTGCATGTGCATGCCTTCACAGATTTACTTGTGTAATCCATTAGCTTTCGAGAGAGAGAGAGAGAGAGAGAGAGAGAGAGAGAGAGAGAGAGAGAGAGAGAGAGGAGTGAGAACATGGGAGAGAGAGAGAGAGAGATCTTTACACGGTTCAGACACCTGGCTGTAGCAAGAGCCCGTTATCAGAGCTGCTAAAGGTCAGAGAACACAGGAAACCACAAACACTGTAAATTACAGATACACTATCTTCAGTATATCTACCTTTTGATCATGGAGTAATAGCACTCAATAATTAGACACACATACAAAAGGGGCACGCACTGCATATCCAGAAAAAACTACACACACACAGATCTTTAAAAATGTACATAAGAGGACACGGGAAAACCAGCATGCAAAAAGACACACACACCAGCTGACACACCACGCCATCAGTTTGGCCTCATGCACTTGTTATCCTCGTAACCAGTCAAAGTGTTAAATTGGCAGAAACGTTATCTTCAATAAATATTTAGAAGAGAAGAATAGATGTTTGGGCTTTTAGAAGCCATAGCCACAGATCTTATACACACACACAAACACACACACACACACACACACACACACACACACACACAGCGTCGGGGCTGTTTGAGATTAAAAAAAAATGTGTGTTGTGATAACTGTCGTCAAACATTAAATGTCAAAAATTCTAATGTTGATCACCATGCATGTGCTTTTAGAGAGACTGGCTTATCTATTGTATGTCACGCACACACACACACACACACACACACACACACAAACGTTAAGGATGCATTAGACTAATGAGGTACTGATAATTTACATCATAGTTGATAATGTACTGTTTTTATGTAATCTTTGACCTTTGTTGAGATTTGTAGACAGCCCAATGCAACTACGCTGGCAGCACCTAAACCATCCACTCCTCCTGAGCCTTGAGTTACAGTGGCCTGTAGTTGATTTAGTAAATCAAATCACATTTCATAATACAGTGAGGTAAGCTGTCCAATTACAGCAGAGATCCAACAGAAATGTCAAGTAGGTGTCATATATTGCCATGCCAAATTGAGTTGAACAAGCGCTGCATCTCCGTTCGCTGGGTTAGGCTTGAGAATAAGTGCTTTAGACTTCACTTCATTTTTCTCAAATGTCTCCGTTTCAAAGCATAGACTCTATGCTAGATAGTGAGCTTGAAGTAAAGCCTTGAATCTTTGCATGTCGTAAACTTTTGCAGGGAATTTATGGAAACAACCTGATCAACTGCCAATTAATACACTATATTAATGATGTGCTGGACAAGAAAGTGACACTTCACCTTGGAGGATGGAAAAAGTCTCCTAACTAAACAATACAAGATAACAGTTTCCCCTCTTGGAAAAATGTCAAATGCAATTAACGCAATAATGTATTTATTTACCTGCATCATACACTGACTGCTTGATAACAAACTTTTATTTTTGTCGTTTTTAAGGGCAACATTGTTGTGTTGGTCTGCGTGTGTGTGTGTGTGTGTGTGTGTGTGTGTGTGTTTACCTACCACTGCAGGTTTCATCTTTCTCCTAAGCATTTTGCTTGAGGCGTCAGGAACTCAAAGATAACTGCTTGTAACAGTCATGAGCTTGACACACACACACACACAAACACACACACACACACACACACACACACACACACACACACAGCACCTCTAAAGTATGAATATTTCACAATATCTAAGTCCTTTTACCTTGGAATGACCCGATTGTCCCACCCTGTGTGTGTGTGTGTGTGTGTGTGTGTGTGTGTGTGTGTATGTGTGTGTGTATGTGTGTGTGTGTTTTACTTCATTTCCATAGAGGTATGTGGAAGTGCATTCAATCTACTGCTCGAGCAAAGACATGGACACTTATACATCCTCAGAGGACTTGGTCCAATGACACAGAATATTCAGAACATTAATGCCTTTTTTGTTTATAATTCTCTGTGCTCGGTGATGTAGTGTTTGTCCTAAATTCACCACATTGTGGGAGGAAATATAACTCATGACATTAATCACACCACTTCTTTCTGAACCACCCAGACTTTCTTTAACTATTCCCTTAAAACTTGAAAAAAAATACTTAATAGTCACATCTTCAGAGTTGTCTTTCTAGGATTTACAATCGATAAGACACAAATGTGCATTGCATCAGTTATTACATGTTTTACTCTACATTGTACTTTGCATGCCAGTGGGTAGAATACCCCACAAGGTTCACTGGATTGTTTTATGGCATAAAACAAGAGGGCACTGTTGTTCAAGGCAGTGCTGAAGAAGTCAGAATTTCTGACATTTTCATAAAAAAAGAAAAAAAAAATAGTAATTTAAGAGGCCAAGTTCAAAGTGTCCCCGAAAAACAGCTAAGATTCTGTGTGCATTAATCAAATACAGCAGCCCGTCTCTTCTCGGCCGTCTATCAATTACCAGGCTCTTTAAACAAATCCCCCTTGCCGAAGGGAGTTGCACGTGTTAAAGAGCCAAGTGGGGAGTAAAGGAACAATACAGGGGAAGAAGCATACAGTGACAAATGATTTTCCTCATCATATGATGAAGAAGGAAAGTCACGGTATGGCTGGTTCTCACTTGTTAAGAATAAGCATGTTATTTCAGTTGTGTTATTAAGAAACAGGTACAAGTTGAGAAAGAGTTTAGTTTTCAGACTGGTGGCACAAATAGTAATGTAGTATTAATTTTAAAAATACCTAAATCCACTGCCCCGACATGGGATGACAGGCAGGAGAGAGGAACGTAGTGCATTTTCTTAAAGAATAATTGCCTTGACAGACTTGATACCTTTTTTCTTTTTTTACCCAAGCTCTATTAAGAACTTGTTTACAAGATACCTGACTACTGGAGCTAACTCCTCATTTACTGTATATCCCCAATAGGAAGAAAAGGGGAGAGGGTGGGAGAGGCGGGAGAGACGGTATGGATAGATGTGTACCATATAGCTCTATATGTCTGTGCCTGTCTGCTTATAATCATCTACATTACATTTGATAATTTAAATAACAACAATGCAAACTATAGCTGCTGAACACAAGTGCAGTGGCACTGAGCATTTTGAGCAGGAAAGATGGAGATGGAAGAGGAAGAAGGGAAAGGGAGAGAAGGACGACAAATTATAAATACAGGTGGGTCCATCTGCAGAACTGTCCGAAACATGGTTATCATTAAACCTTGAAATCATGCGTCTCTAATCCAGACAGCACAATGTAGTACAAGTACAGTAATAATGTAACTTGACCTCACAGAAATGACAATTGATGTGACAATTTTAAGTGTATCACAGTCCTAAAGATATCCTCTGAATAATGGGTAGAATAAGATCAGATCTGGGTAAAATAAGACTAGATAGTAGAATAGGAGCAGATCTGGGTAGAATATGGCCAGATCTAGATAGAATGAGACTGGATCTGAACCTGAACATGCATGTTAAGTCCCATCCCTTTCTTTCCTCACATCCCATCATCTCTCCTATACGTCATGTACGGTCACTTAAAAAAATTATCCACAAAAGTATCCATCCACTGTCTACCACTTATCCTGTATTCAGGGTCACAGGGGGGCTAGAGCCGATCCCAGCTGTCATTGGGTGAAGGTTAGGGTACACCCTGGACAGGTTGCCAGTCTATCACAGGGCCGACATGTAGAGACAAACAACCATTCACTCTCACATTCACACCTACGGGCAATTTAGAGTCATCAATTAACCTATCCCCATCCTGCATGTCTTTGGACTGTGGGAGGAAGCCAGAGAACCCGGAGAGAACCCACACTTACACGGGGAGAACATGCAAACTCCACACAGAAGGAACCCGAAACCGACCCGAGAGTCGAACACCACCGTGCAGCCCCCCACAAAAATATTCCTTCCTATATTCATGAAGTGAACGATTCAGTTTGTGAATGAATGGATGAATGAATGGATGAGCAAAAAGCTCACCTCTTACCAGAGTTAGCTGTCTATTGATTAAGTCAGCTTTTCTCATAGAATTGACCATTTCTTATAGATTATCAATACTTGGGCCACTTAGGCCATTTAGAGGCAGCAAGAGCACTGTTGCTACTAATAAGCATGGAATTGAGTCACATTTTGTGGAAAGTACATCGGTGTGTGTGTGTGTGTGTGCGGTGTGTTACAATTGTGTAGATAAAAGTGTATTTTTGTCTTTTTCTTGCGATGATATTGAAAGGAAATTAGTGATTATTACTTTGTGATTACTATGCTGGAGTAGAGTTGATAATAATGGAATGTGACAATCAAAACAGAGGGAGATATACAAAGTTTAGCGCATGCACACACACACACACACACACACACACACACACTGAGGCCCCGTACACACGAAGCAAAACAAACTTTTTTTCTCCGTTTTGCCTTGGCGTCGTTTCAAGAAAATCTGCGTCCAGACGTATCCACTGAAAACGACTCAGCGCGCTGTAGTACATATTCCAGGCCCTTATGTGGCGCCGTTTCTGCTACATATACGCAGAAGAAGAGACGGAGCTTGACCGGATGTTTGCCATTGCTATGGCAACACGTGAGAGTTATGGCTAATCTCCGCCCGACCACCCGATCAATAAACACCCATAAGATGACAATTTGGCCCGTATAAATAAAACCAACAATAAGCACCAACAGCCGTCACCCTAAGGACCTTGACGAGGCGTTGTCACACGTTGGGATGGATTTATTAGACAAATAAATGCCTACATTCATGGGAAGTTAGCTAGCGGTTGTTTGTTAGCATCGTAATAAAGTAGCTTTTTCCCCGGAATATCGCCCCCCTCTCTCGGCTCCGTTTTTTCTCTCATTGCATAAAAAATTGCTCTCATTGTTGTTATGAGACGTCGCGGGGGAAGAAGTCAGGCTCGAGGGTCGAGGAGCGGGGCGATGACGTCAGCGTTTACGTTTTCGCCGTCCACACGAAAACGATCATGAAAAAAGGGGGGACGTTTTTTTCTTTTCCACCCTGAGAGCTGGTTTCAAAAAAGTGCGTTTTCACACCGCGGAAACGCCGGATCCGTATGGACAGCAGGGCGAAACGCACAAGACTTCTGCGTTTATGCACTGAAATATTTTCGTGTGGACAGGCCCTGAGTGGTGGGAAGGGAAGGGAAACCCGAGCTGGATCAGGAGCTGGATAACAGGAGTCCAGGAATAGTGGCAATCGATGGATGGATAGATGGGTAGATGGATGGATAGAGGGAGGGAGGGGGGTAAGGTGGTGAGGGGGGAGAGTTGAAGGGAGAGATGAGTGGTCTCCTGGGAGGAGTGGTGATAGTCTTGCTGAGTATCTGCGAGACCAAATTCTTTCAAAACTGAGGGAAGAAGAACGGGAAGAGAGGAAGAGCAGAAGAGGAAGGAGAGGAAAAGAGACAGGTGTGGGAGTTGAGAGAGGAGAGGAATGAAACAAAACAGTACTATGGCAATGAGAAGTGAGGAATAACTTGAAAATAAGTGTAGAGGAATTAAAAAGGATACGTTTAATTGCTCTAAATCATTTTAGATTAAGTAAAGCATATCAAATTTACCGTGGCATGTCACTCAGCAAAGATTGCATATTTGATGTAAGTCGCTTTGGACAAAAGCGTCTGCTAAATGCCCTAAATGTAAATGTAAATGATGAGTAAAACGATGGTTTAACAGCAATCTAGGGCCTGTCCACACGAAAACGTTTTCAGTGCGTAAACGCGTTTCGCCCTGCCGTCCATACGAATCCACTTTTTTGAAACCAGCTCTCAGGGTGGAAAATAAAAAAAGACACCCCTCCGTTTCGTGTTCGTTTTCGTGTGGACGGCAAAAACGAATACGCTAACGTCATCGGCCCGCCCCTCGACCCTCAAGCCTGACGTATCAGGGCCACTCTATGAAAAAAAAACGGAGCCGAGAGAGGGGGGGCGGTATTCTGGGAAAAAAGTCGCAGATGTGCTACTTTATTACGATGCTAACAAACAACCGCTAGCTCACTTCCCATGAATGTAGGCATTTATACGTCTAATAAATCCTTCCCAACGCATCGTCAAGGTCCTTAGGGTGACGGCTGTTGATGCTTATTGTTGGTTTTATTTATACGGGCCAAATTGTCATCTTATGGGTGTTTATTGATCGGGTGGTCGGGCGGAGATTAGCCGTAACTCTCACGTGTTGCCATAGCAATGGCAAACATCCGGTCAAGCTCCGTCTCTTCTTCTGCGTATATGTAGCAGAAACGGCGCCGCATAAGGGCCTGGAATATGTAATACAGCGCACTGAGTCGTTTTCAGTGGATTCGTCTAGACGCGGATTTTCTTGAAACGACGCCACGGTTTTGCTTCGTCTGGACGGCCCCCTAGTCACTACGCTGATAATGAGATAAGACGTGATTTATCAGAGACATTGTATGTTTGTTGCATGTTGCAGCGATTAATCAGCAATGTGCTCACCAAGAAACCCTTTTATTTATACCTTGTATCTGGGATTATGTAATAATTGAGGTGCAACAGTGCCTTTCGACAGAGCGTATCAAAGTTAATACCAAAGTAAATTGATATTGCTGTCCAAATCTTAAAAACCAACATGATATGCACAGAATAAAACAATGAAGAAATTACAAAAAGGAGGTTCTTGTTAGGAAGTGCGACGTTCCCAAGTGGAGGTGATTTCTTTCATAAATTACACACGCGACCACAACCACACACACAGCTCTAGAATAGCTGTAAAAACAGGTATTGATGTGAAGGCCTAGTCAATGACCATCAGAGGAAAACGGAGCCCGCCGTTAGCCAGCCAGTCAATCGCTTAAGCATTCTGGGTAATTCTAGCACACACATACATCCAGACACAGGGATACACACATCGACAGCAAGAGGACACCCCTCAGGGGCATCTTAACCACATGCAGAGACACACACACACACACACATTCACACAGAAATTGAGGTAGAACTGCATTTATTCTGTTTGCTATTACATATATATATATATATATATATATATATATATATATATATATATATATATATATATATATATATATATATATATTGTGTAGTGGACATATTGACATAATTCACCATAATGTATGTTGACATGTATTTCCCTCGCTACGCTGTTTTACTATGATCTGACGTGCGTTCCGCGTGACATGTTAATGTGTTAGCTCGTCCCAGTATTAGGGACGCTGTCTCTTTAAGGATGCCTACCGGGTTGGTTGATATCGCGGGCAGCGCCATGTTGGTTTATAACGGTTTTGAGTGACAAAGATAAATGACACGCCGTTGCGTTGCGGTGAGAAATTGCTTCTTCTTGTCTTAAATCACAATTTCCACACTGGTGACCCCGACGTTTGTCTGCTGGACGCATTCCAGAGACACACCGAACAACTATGGCGACAAATGCTGTTTCTTTGAAACTCCCAGAGTACTGGGAGTCGTCGGCTTCTGCTTGGTTCGCGCAGACGGAGGCGCAGTTCGCGCTGCGTGAAATTACTGTGGACACCACCAAATACTACTATGTAGTGTCAGCCATCGGCAGTTCAACAGCAACGAGAGTGGTTGGTCTCCTGAAACATCCCCCTGCAGAGAATAAGTATACAGCACTCAAGGCTCACCTGTTGAAGACTTTTGAACTTTCTGATGCTGAGAGGGCTAGCCGGCTATTTTCTCTGCAATGCTTGGGTGACAGCAAACCATCTGAACTTATGGACAGGATGTTGCATCTACTTGGGGAGCACAGGCCGGATTTCCTCTTCGTCCAGCTCTTCTTGCGTCAACTCCCTTCTCAGGTACGAGCTGCTTTGGCCAACACTGCAGACACCGACTGCCGCGCGCTGGCAGAGGAGGCCGACCGATTTTTTCTGGCTGTCCAACACCCTGGCATGACTGCTGCTGCGCTCCACCCTGCTTATGCCATGGCAACCGACTCGACCCAAGCTTATCACACCGCCGCCCCACTCCCTGGTGCCTCACTGCTCACTGCTACAGCTTCACACCGGCAACGTTCTGACACAAGCCTGTGTTTTTACCACGCTAAATTCGGCTCCAGGGCCAAGCAATGCCGATCACCTTGCAGCTTCAGGGGGACGGGAAACACCAGGGCCGGCACTCAGTAGTGGCCTTGAGTGTCGGCCGCACTGGCAGGCTGCTGTTCATCCAGGACACCATCTCCGGGCGCCGTTTCTGTGTGACACCGGCGCGCAGCGGAGCATTCTGCCTGCATTGACACTGGACATCCTGGCGGGCGGATTTGCCCCCCCCCTTGAGGCTGCTAATGGCAGCCCCATACGCACTTATGGCACTCGACACGTTGAACTGTGTTTTGGCGTTCAGCGGTTTAGCTGGGACTTTATCACAGCCAAAGTGGCTGTCCCCCTCCTGGGGGCGGACTTTCTATGTGCTTATGGGCTGCTGGTGGATGTCAAAAACCGTCGCTTGATTGATGCCACCACGTTTTCTACACCTGCGCTCTCAGTGGTGTGGACTCCATCAGACTGTCTAGCGTGCTCTCACAGGCTGACGAGTTTCATCGCCTGCTCGCAGAGTTTCCAGCGCTCACAGAGCCCACCTTTTCGTCATCTACGAAAAGATGACGAAAAGGTCATCTAAGCATGGAGTCGAGCACCACATCGCCACCACTGGCCCGCCTGTCTACGCCCGGGCGCGACGACTAGACCCAGCCAAGCTGGCCATTGCCAGGGCTGAGTTTGACAGCATGGAGCGCCTGGACATCATCCGCCGCTCCAGCAGCCCGTGGGCTTTGCCTATCCACATGGTTCCCAAGCCTGCCGGCGGGTGGCGCCCCTGCGGCGATTACCGCAGACCTAATGATGCTACAACGCCGGATCGCTATCCAGTGCCATACATCCAGGATTTTTCAGCACACCTGGCTGGCAAAAGTATATTTTCTAGGGTGGACCTCGTCCGTGGATACCACCAGGTTCCTGTCCAACAGCTTGATGTGCCCAAAACAGCGGTGATCACCCCTTTTGGACTTTTCGAGTTCTTGAGAATGCCTTTCGGCCTTAAAAACTCCGCCCAGTCATTCCAGCGCCTCATGGTGCTACGTGATCTGCCTTTCCTGTTTGTTTACCTGGACGACGTCCTCTTGGCCAGTACCTCCAAAACCGAACACCTGGCCCACCTGCGGATCCTCTTCAAGCGTCTCAGCCGGCACGGACTTATCATCAACCCAGCTAAGTGCCAGTTTGGGTTGACCACCATCGACTTCCTGGGACATAGTGTCACTAAGGACGGGGCCGTACCACTCCCGTCTAAGGTTGAGGTCCCTGCAGGAGTTCCTGGGAATGGTAAACTTTTACCACTGCTTCATTCCCAGAGCTGCTGCAATCATGTGCCCCCTGCATGAGCCTTGAAGGGGAAAACACCAAAGCAACCGGTGGATTGGTCTTCGGAGAGAGACAAAGCATTCACAGATGCAAAGGCCGCTTTAGCCAAAGCGATGATACTGGCACACCCATCGCCTGATGCGCCCATTGCCATCATGACAGACACATCGGACTATGCAGTTGGCGGTGTGCACGAGCAGTGGGTGGATGGTGCCTGGCAACCGCTGGCTTTCTTTAGCCGCCAGCTACGCCCACCTGAACGTAAGTACAGCATGTTTGACCGGGAGCTGCTTGTCCTTCACCTTGCCATCCGACACTTCCGTTCACTGCTGGAGGGTCGACAGTTTACAGCTTTTGTCGACCACAAACCCCTAACATTCACCATGGCTAAGGTGTCTGAGCCGTGGTCTGCCCGCCAACAGCGACAACTCTCTTACATCTCTGAGTTCACCACGGACATACAACACGTTGCAGGCAAAGCCAACCTAGTCACCGACTGCCTCTCTCGCACCATTGTGGGGGCCGTCCACCTGGGGCTTGACTACGCCCACATGGCAGCCGATCAGGCCACTGACTTGGATGTACAGGCACTCAAGACTGCTACCACTGGGCTGCAGTTATCGGAGATCACTTTTGGCGATGGCAGCACCAGGCTGCTTTGTGACGTCTCCACTGGACAGCCACGGCCCCGTTCCCACAGCATGGAGACGACGTGTTTTTGATGCTGTGCACAGCCTTTCCCACCCGGGTAGAAAACCGTCCCAGAGGTTGGTGGCAGCCAAGTTTGTCTGGCATGGCCTCAAGAAGGATGTGTGGGACTGGGCAGACTCTTGTGTGGAGTGTCAGCGTGCAAAAATTCACCGCCACACCAAAGCTCCCCTGGCGCACTTTCCAGTGCCGGAGCGAAGATTCGACCATGTTAATGTTGATCTGGTGGGTCCCCTTCCTTCCTCCCTGGGTTTCACTTACCTCCTCACCATGGTGGATAGGACCACTCGATGGCCGGAGGCTGTCCCATTGACATCAGGGACGACTGCTGAGATAGCTTGGGCATTCATCGGGACCTGGGTTGCCCGGTTTGGCAGCCCATCTGACCTGTCTTCGGACCGGGGCTCACAGTTTACCTCTGAGCTCTGGAACGCCATTGCGAACGGTCTGGGTGTGAAACTTCACCGCACCACTGCATATCACCCCCAGGCTAACGGACTTTGTGAGCGTTTTCATCGTGCTATGAAGGCCTCTCTTCGGGCCAGCCTCAAGGACAGTGGCTGGGTTGACAGGCTCCCTTGGGTCATGCTGGGCCTGAGGACTGCCCCTAAGGAGGACCTACAGTCCTCATCAGCGGAGCTGGTGTATGGCCAGCCATTGCGGGTTCCAGGGGATTTTGTTCCGGACTCTACAATTCCCTGGTCCTCAGCCCATCAGCGGACGGTGCTTCAGGATAAGGCTAGGCTTTTTGCGCCTGTACCCACTTCACAGCACAGCCTCCCACAATCCTACACTCCCCCACGTTTGCCAGCAGCGGAATACGTTTTCATCCGTCATGACCCACACCGGGGGCCGCTACAGCCTCCTTACGATGGCCCGTTCCGTGTTTTGGAGACAGGGGAAAAACAGTTTGTGGTAGACATTGGCGGTAGGGCAGAACACATTTCCGTGGACCGCCTTAAGCCGGCTCATCTGGATGTGGACAAACCTGTGGGGCTAGCCCAGCCTCCGAAACGGGGGCGCCCTCCAGTTCGGCCCAAGTCCCTGAGGTGGGCGCCTAGGTTTTCCCCACACGACGACCCTCCCTCCCACCTCAATGCCTCAGAGACGCCACCGCCGTGCGCTGGTAACTCAACCCACGCTCCAGTGCAGAGGAGTCGTTGTGGCCGAATTGTTTGCCCACCTCAGCGCTGACGTAATTGTTTCTCTGTAATAGTGAATTCTGGGGGGACGTGTGTAGTGGACATATTGACATAATTCACCATAATGTATGTTGACATGTATTTCCCTCGCTACGCTGTTGTTTTACTATGATCTGATGCGTGACATGTTAATGTGTTAGCTTGTCCCAGTATTAGGGACGCTGTCTCTCTCTTTTTTTTTTTTAAGATTATTTTTTATGGCTGGAGTGCCTTTTTATTTTATTGTTTTATGCAGAGAGAGACAGTGTGGAAAAGGGAGATAGAGGGGGAAGACATGCGCGAAAGAGATTGCCAGGCCTGGAGTCGAACTACTGATCTCCGCGCCGAGGCTGAGCCTCCGTACATGGGGCCGCTGCCTTATCCACTGCACCACCGACAGGCCCAGGGATGCCGTCTCTTTAAGGATGCGTACCGGGTTGGTTGATATCGTGGGCAGCGCCATGTTGGTTTATAACGATTTCGAGTGACAAAATAAATGACACGCTGTTGCGTTGTCGACGCGAGAAATTGCTTCTTCTTGTCTTAAATCACAATTTCCACATATAATGTCTCTCTCTCTCTCTCTCTCTCTCTCTCTCTCTCTCTCTCTCTCTAAAGTGACGGTTGGTCGTTCCTAGGGGGTCTTAACCACCTCTCATTAGTGCAATGCAGTAATTTGTGTGTGCGTGCGCGAGTTGCGAGGATGATTGTGCATTA
Organism: Chelidonichthys spinosus; assembly: GCA_029853015.1. Lineage (NCBI taxonomy): Eukaryota > Metazoa > Chordata > Actinopteri > Perciformes > Triglidae > Chelidonichthys > Chelidonichthys spinosus. Next base: position 22,380,929 of record CM056821.1, read on the forward strand.
GCCAGCCAGCTAATCAATGGGAAAAACCACTGAGCCCAGGCCCCTGCTGATGTTACCATCAGCGCTTTCAGCCCTGTGATAGACTGGCGTCCCAGCCCAGTGTCCGCTGGGATCGGCTACAGCCGCCCCCCCCCCCCCCCCCCCCCCAAGACAAGGAACGTAATGTTTTACTGAAAAAGGTGGAGCAACAACTCTTCTCCTTTACTGAACTCTCCAACAAAGCCAACACAAAAAAATTCTTGAATAGGTTTTCAAAAAAAGAAGTTCATGTTCATCTGATCTTAACTTAAAATTGTGTTGGAGTCCCATCTAAATCCAAATACTTACAACAATAAAACTTTTTCCTCTTTGGCTCCCACCACTGTCTCACCCCCCCCCCCCCCCCCCCTTCCTCTGCCTCTCTCTCTCCCTCTTATCTGTCTTTCCAAGTGGGAGTGAGACAGATTAACGTCAGTGCTGGTTTTACTTATCATACTGTAGCCAGAACAACCCTGCAAGGGATAGAGTGGAAGCAAACCGCACCGCCATTCAACACCGGGCACAAACACAGTACTAGAACAACTACACAATACTGTACATTCACATACACTCAAAGTGGTACACATCACTGATGCATTGCATTGTTCAATTGGGGCTTGCTGATACTGAGAGGGACTGGGTAAAGCCTTCCTAAAATATGAAGCTTTAGCTGGTCCTTCTCTCAATATTCAATGCAAGTCATTGCTCTGAAAACCACTCTATGTTCCAGCTGTTCTATTGAAGTCGATGGACCGTCTTCATCATCCAAACTATGATGAAATGTTTGCTACTCAAGATGCAAGTACTACATATAAGTAAACAGGTTTCTCAAGTTTTATAATATTAGATTTAATATCATATGTATATTAAGCCTTTCCATGCATGTGTACATGAGTGAATATGTGATGTGCAGTCATTGGGCTGACAAACAAATCCCCCTGTGTATGGGTGTATCTGAATTTATATGCACATATCTTTGTGTATTACTCAGAGGTCCCCCAGCCCTCTGACACACAAACACAAACACACAAACGGTTAAGCTTAATGAAGCAGAACTCAGCCCGGTGCCCATTAGCCTGATAATTAATAATTTCTCCCTACCTCCTAACAGACTTATCAACTTGCAGAAGAGGTTGTGTGTGCGCGTGTAGTGACTGTATGTGTGCAATGTGTGTGCGTGTGCTCATAGTTATGCACTTGGGCAGATAAGAGATGTGGATGTATGCATACGTTTGCACATAATACATTTGTATGTCAATGCTGTTGTATGAAAACATCAAACTCAAACTAAAAAACACATGTGTTAGTTTAGATGTAGAATGCAGTGCTGTTGTCCAGCCCATTTATATCAATGAGTGCAGGCTTACTTACAGAATAACCTCTCTGTATAGTGCAATATCACAATAGCACCGCAAACTATATCCTCCAAAATGAACATTCTGTTGACACCAAATGTAAAAGTCTCAACAAACATGAAAATTTAAACCTCCATACAGGAAGTGCAGGACTGTTGTATTAGCCTGCATTCATTCCAGATAAGTTTACCTAATAAACTGGTAACTGAGTGTATTTTAGCCATTTAAACACCATAAAGTAAGCTATTGTTTGCCATAGAAAGTTGCTATGTAAGGATACAAGGTTTCCCAACAATAGTAACAAAATCTAAAATCAGGTCAACGGAAAGTGACTTAAAAACAGGAAAAATAGATTTCATAAAATGTACACAGAATTGTATCAAACACTCTTTAAGTTACATATAGACCATCACCCTCACATATCTGCTGTAGTTTCAGTGTTTCAAGAGAGAGGGAAACAGACGGACAGAGGAACGTTTATACTGTAAATTATGTACCATGATATTATAGACAGGGATCCATTCCTCTTTTTCTTCTTTCTCTGTGTCACTTGTTCTTACTGCTGTGATCTAGAAATTGTTGGAAACAGAGAGAGAGAGAGAGAGAGAGAGAGAGAGAAGCAAGAGGGAGAAAAGCAAAAGGTGAGAAAATGAGGAAAAACGGCCAAGCGCCAATTCTAGTTTGCTGAAGAAATTAAATGTCTTACTCTGTTTTCTCATTGAGCCCAATTTATTCCTTCGTTCTCTCCCTTCTTCCCCTCATTTCTTCATGTTCTCCCTTATCCCCACTGCACACTCTACATCCATCCACTCCTTCACCTACCCTCTCTCTATCTCTGTGAATAGAACATCAAAAGCCTCTGAGTTAGATGGGGAGTGACAGTGTTTGCCATTGGTATGCAGGCAGACATGTCTGCTCCAAAGTGTTAGTCTAAAGGCCTCGGCTAAGTGTTTGTCAAGACTTAAAGCCATTGTTCTCGTCTCCTCTCCTCTCAGATCTCAGATCGCTCCCTTTCTCTGCCTCTATCTCCCTCTCACTTCACTTTTGCACTTTGATGGAGCATTTTACTGCTGTATTTGTATATGAGGAGACTGTTTTGAGACAATGGGCCCTAGTTTCGTGGCGCAGCGCAGGGCAGCGCAGGGTGGCGGAGCCGGCGTAATGCAAGTTTCGACCCGCACAGCCTCACACACGGTCAGTTTGGCAGTTTGGTGGATCGCCTGCGCCAAGATGGGTGTGGCGGCGCAGCAGGGGGAGGCGTCACAGATTCAGCTTGGCGTAGCGGAAGTTTCGTGGCAAAAAGCCTCGCCAAGACTGCGCTGAAAGCTCGCCAGCTCCAACCTGGTCTACTCTCGGCGCAAGGCGTAAAAAAAGTCCATTCATTCAATGTGAATCACAGCTGGTGGAGTGGAAATTTGGCTGATGGCGCGCAGTGCGCACACGTCACCGAGACCTCACAGGCAGGTTTCCACATTTCCAGGCACATTTAAATGCAATAAATAATCACAACAAACACTATTTAATGCAACTAATTGAATCAACACGTGGATTTATATCTATATAGATTGTCCCATCACATCTGATGTCAGATCAAAGGCGGATGGCACCCGTAACGGAAACTCAGCCTCTCGGACCAAAACATCTCCCTCTCTCTCTCCTGTTTTTTATAATATCGGCATTGCTATTATTATGATACGTGCGCACAGCGCGTGATGCGCATGGTGGGAGTGGCGGCGCTGCTTCTGTCATCGGGTTGTCAAGTGACGGAACTTGCACTGAACCTCCCCTAACGCATTAAAGGTGAGGAGAGGAGCTCATTTCACACCCAGTCCACGCCTCGTCTCCTCCTCGTCTCCCACTCACGCCTTCTTCTCCTCCCTCTTTCCCACTTGCGCGGGTGGGAGTGACGGGAGGTGTGCCTGCGCGAGCCTGCGCGGTGCACGAAACTTGCAAAGTCCAGGCGGACACACCCAGTCGGCATGGCGCAGGTGCGCTGAGAGCCGACTGCGCCTGGTCTACGAAACTTGGGCCCAATGTGTGTGTGTTTGTGTGTGAGAGGTTGTGTGGAGAGAATGTGATAATTTCTGTGGTTATATTCCATCCACCTGTTGCAACTAAAGACTGGATTCAGAAATAAATAAAACCCAAGTCTTTCCATGTCAAGGTAGCGATGTCGTGTTTTGTCTGAGGTTCCAATGATGATCTAGATTTCATTCTGTGGTTGCAGAGTGGGTGCACTGAATAAAAAGTACTCCCGAGCTTTGATTTTCCAAACACATTATGTCAAGAAACGTGTCAGAACCGTGAAATCAAATGGCCCTCGCTGTCATCAACATTAACGAATCAAGACAGTGCACTGGGCTTTTAACTTTATAATATGTGTCATATCTATGGGCTGAGGTGAGACTGAAAAAAAAAACAAAAGAAAAAGTCAGCCTATTGGGATTTAGTACATTTAAGAGAGAGATTAGGATTTTCCTACAACAAACAAATACATTTGATACATCAGAAAACATCCATATTATCTTTTGCTTGGAAAATTCTTCTATCGACATATTATACATTGAATAAATACTACCCGTGTTAGCACACATCAATCTAATACCACAACCTCCCTGCCATTCGGTTGAGTATTTGGTCATTTCTGATGAGTAAATCCCAAGTTTCATGGCAATATGCTGGTATCCAGTCTTTAGAAAACAATACAACAATTGCTGTTATCCTTAATACTGCCATAATACACTTTCAATTCAACTCAGGGGCCTACAATTTATATGAGACGATATTATTACGATATGTCAGCTAACGATTAATGATCAGTTAACGAGGATCGGCTTTTGCTCAAGGAAAAACAAAAACAAAATGAAAATCCCTGATTCAAGTATGTGTGCTGCGTGTGTGTCTGCGTTTCAGGTTCCTCTGCGTGCCTACAGTATAGGTGTAATGCTAGATATGCAAGCATGCTTACTTACATGTTGACATGTTTGGAGATGGTAGTGTGTAGTGTTTGTTTAGCTGTGCTTTCTCTTGTGTTTTGGGAGCATTACAGTGTCTGCTTTCAGGACACCAGCAGGGGGCTAATGGAACGGCTTTGTTGCTTTAAAAGGAATTACCAGGCTTCTTCGCCAAAATCAACTCATAATCTGCTTTATTGGCACCACTAGGCTCAAAGCCACACCACAGACAGTACCTACCCACACAACACAAAGACCAGTGGTGATCAGTCAAACACCACAACAACATGCAAACTCTCTTGTCAAATCTGACTGAATGGGAATAGAAAGGGAAGAAAGACGTAAAGGAGAGAAATACCAGTAAAACAATGAGAAAGGGACAGAGGTATGAGGTGAGAAAACAGGGAAAGAGACAGGGGGGGAGCGACAATAGAAGAGTGGGGGTGAGACACGGGAGAGATGAGACGGTGCAGGGTTATCAGTGATTAACAGTTCCATCCTATAGAACATTGGGTTGGACTTCAAAGAAAGAGCTGCGGTTTATTTTCAGGCCTAGAGTGTAACCCTGTTAGGAATGTAATGGTTTGACACACGCACACACACACACAAATGTTTAACAGTGAAAGATAGGAAGAGATTGAGACATCTGTATGTATGTTGATCAACCTATTCCATTTTACAAATTTACAACAGAGGATTGTGCGCAAGGATTTTAGCTGCAGCTTGTTCTTGAGGAGAATGCATGCTTTCTACAGGCATAGCCATTCTTCCATCGCTACCCATTTATAACCAATGCACAAATTGATTAAAGTCATCAATTATTGCCAGCTGCAGCATATGTGCATAACATGCAGTCCTCAGTTCACCCATCACCCCGCCGACACATGCAGACTCTTCCACTGCATCAATTAGTTTAACTACGAAGTTGTCTGCTGTGTATCTGCCTGCCATACATGATATCTGATCAAGGGGGTAAACCCTAGCTTTTTAAATGTTTTTGTTATTTTTATTAATAGTTTAACTGATAGCATTAATCGGTCAAAATGATTAGTTGTAAATAGTTAAATAATTATTAACATCTCTTAACATGGAAAAACATTCATTCATACCATTACAGAAGTACACTGTCAGTTAGATCTAAATTCTCCAGCCTCCAACCAGCTGCAGAATGACTGTGTATATGATTAATAGATGAAAAATAGCTTCATATGTGCAAACACACACCTCCATAATTTAAACGTAACATGTCAAATCTGAATACTGTGCAAACCTCAAAAGAAACCCAACATCTTAGTGTGGGCATAGTAGGTCACCAACAGTAGAGCGGACAAACTGGCAAACACCCAGACTAACTGACAGAGCGGCAGGCAGACAGTAGAATTGGGCTCTATGACCTGCTGCTATGGGATACACACAGAGACACACACAAACACATACACACATCAGTTGGGATATCCAGACCTGCCACTGAACAGGATTACCTCTGTCATGGGAGGACTGGTATCCTCTCATCAGCACACACACACACACACACACACACACACACATAATGGTTCATTGGGCAAGCTGATAAGAATGTGCATGAATGTGTGTGTGTGTGTGTGTGTGTGTGTGTGTGTGTGTGTGTGTGTGTGTGAGAACTCTCTGATGGCGAGGATTAGGGACTCTTGACTCGCACAGTCTCTCAGTGAAGAACCAACCAGCAAGAAAAACTGGTACAGTACAGAGGGCTTTAGATTTTACTTTAGCGCTGGCTATAGTTGCAGCTGCGTGTTAGCACATGTGAGTCCGTGTGTGTGGAAGCTCAACACCAGCCCCCGTAAACACTGTGAGCTCGGACTCAGGGGCTAAAGATAAGGTAAAGATCAAAATTATAAGAAAGGTATAAAAGTATTAAGTGAAACATCTTTCTTTCTCTACAAGTTGGTACAAAACTATAAAGAAACAGAAATTGCACGTCGGAATGAAAGAGAGAGGACAAGATGAATGTTAGAAAAGGAGAGAAGGAGCACTTAATCCCCCCCCCTCTCACCCTAAAAAACTCTCCCTTTCAAAACGGGGTGATGTTTACACATCTACAAAAGGGATTTGGGTTTTGAACTTAATAAATAACTATTCTATTAACACTTTCATGTCCTAAACGGGTGGTAATTATTTTTTTCTGTGTGTGTGTGTTTTCATGAAATGTGGGGACAATTCCAATGAGACATGAAGAGAGGAGGAAAGACAGACAGAAGAAACAAAGAAATAAGAGATGGACAAAAAAAGATACAGAAAAAAATAACCAGACAGAAGGAAAAAGGGAACAGACAGATACATCAAGAGAGAGAAAGCAAGTGAGTGGAACTCAGAGAGAGAAAGAGAGAGAAAGAGAGAGAGAGAGAGAGAGAGAGAGAGAGAGAGCATCAATTATTTAGTGAAGGTAACATGAAGCTTCCTTGGACCAGGCAAACTGCTGGCTTTTCCCCAGAGAAAAGAGAGAATGAATTAGGGTGAATTTATTAGAGACTATGTGTGTGTGTATCAATACGGTCGAGGCACCTTCCCTGGTTTCTTCTGTTGTGTGGGTGCATAACAAACCTCTCTCTCTCTCTCTCTCTCTCTCTCTCTCTCTCTCTCTCTCTCTCTCTCTCTCTCTCTCACACACACACACACACACACACATATCTAGAGAATCCCAAGCCTGTTTCCAGGTTCATTAATAAAACAGCAGCTCTTTATGTGTGCTCTTCCCCTCGCTGTCTTGCCTTTCATCCTCTGTTTGTTCACACATACAGTGGGATTTGACTGTGTGTGTGTGTGTGTGTGTGTGTGTGTGTGTGTGTGTGTGTGTAAACTCAAACTGGGACTAGGGGATGGCCCGCCTGTTTGTACGTATAAATATCTGATCTCTCGTTCATCGTGGGTAAAGGGGAACACCACTCAATTCAAGCTTTTCTGTGCTGTTCTAGGGGAAGTCTTCTTGGTGATCCACACCTCTGATTCAGTGTTTATCTCTGCTGTATTCATCTCTAAAATACACTGCTCAAAAGAAAAAAGAAAAAAAAAATCACATCAGATCTCGATGAACAAACTATTCAAGTTGAAGTCTTTAATGATGTACATTGTATACTAACCTAAGACTCTTCATATCTACTAAAGGAATGGTTCAACCTCACGGAGTCCCACCATGTTTTTTTCTTGCCGACCAGTGTCACATGATATACACTCTTAGAAATAAGGGTTCCAATAGGGTTCTTCTACAAGGGCTGAGGTTCTACCTGGAACCATTTGGGAAAGGGTTTTTCAAGGGTTCTTGGTAACACTAATGGTTCCAGTAAGAACCATTTTGATCCAGAGAACCCTTTAAAACCCCTTTCCTGAATAAAGGGTTTTAAAAGGGTTCTTGGTAACACTAAGGGCTCCAGTAAGAACTATTTTGATCCAGAGAACCGTTTTGGAAGAAAGAGTTCTTCAGGGATTGTTGAAAGCATGGATCCTGTGTCACCAGGGACATAGTTCCTGATAACACTTACCAATAATGGTGCAAAATACAATTCCTTGTGACTACTGATACAAATACTTTTCATATCGATTTTCTTTTGTTTATTTCTTTTTTTCATCTTCTCCAGATCCTGTTGATCAAACTAACATAATTGCCCATCTTGGGATTTGAACACCTGCCACCCAGTTTAAAGTCATTGGCATTAGTGACTGAGCTAACCTGCTAGCTGGGTGGAGTCATCAGGTCCACCATACTAGTCTATTACCTTACACCTTCTGATCAGACATACAAATAATGGCAGTCCTATAAGTGAAATGTTCTGTTACCAATTTATTTTCACAACCATTAATGATAAGAAAGCAAGAACTTCATCAGCAAATCTTGTTGACCCAGGCAAAGATTAGCTGTGACTGGGATTTTAACCCCCACCCTCCAAATCTAAAGTCTGTACCATTACTTACTGAGCTATCCAGCAGAAGGTGTAGAGCAGGGACTCCTCTGACTCGCCACATTCACTCGCACAGCCAGGTTGACAGTACCTTCATGTCAGTGGTCAGACAGAAAGAGCTGATCATGTGTCTGTTTAGCTCTGTCTGTAAAATGTGTGACTTCTGCTTTTAGGTCACATGTTCAATTCCCGATAGATATCATACCTTGTTGGTTGCACTTCCAGACAATTAGCTCAGTTGGCTAGGAACTGGTACTTGCTACCAGATGATGTGGGTTCAAGCCCCAGCAAGTGTGATAATGGTAATACATCAATATACCCAGTAGTCCTTGTGAAACAAATGTACAACACTTTTGAGTTATGGTAGATGATGACAAAAACATATCAGAATTTTACCTCAAAAACTGATTTTTTTTTTACAGCGGTTTCAAATCTGCCTGCGCGACAGTGAATGGCTCACTCAATTTGTGAAGCCACTATAATTGTGTTTATTTTTTATAGTTTAGTTACACTACTCCAGGGGTGCCTAACCCCAAGGGGTATTCCATCAAACTCGCTAAGCGCAAAGCCGGGCTAATTTCGATAAGCCTCGCTACCTTTAGCAAGAGTTGCGTTCCATCAACGTGACTTGAGGCACTCTCCGCTAAGGAACCATGGGAATTTATCCGACCAAACTAGCCTGCCCCGGGGCAACCATCAGGCTTACTTTAGCAGGGGTTTCAGAGAAGGCCGTCTGTCGGAAACAACTGTACCAGCAGAAGGTTCTGCCAAGCCTAGTCCTCGTGATTTCGTCACGTGAAAGACCAAAAATGACCAAAATTACATATGAATAAATCCTTTATTTCCTGAACACCGACTGGCCATATTATTATCTACATACATATGTATTTCACATGTTATTCATTCCCCACTTGGGTGAGTGGTGATGCACTTGCCCCCAGATACGGGCAACTGGGGTTCACATCCCGGCAAGGATGTCTTATGTGTTTTTTTGGGGGTTTTTTTGCTTGTATAATTTTGTTTAGATCAGAGAATTAGACCAACATTTTACTTTAACTATGATAAATACGTCATACAATTTCCACAGAACCCAAATATAACTTGCAAAAACATGATAGGCATAAAGATGTTATTATTAATAGCATGTTATAGATCCCAATGACAAAGGCATTGCTGCATGCAATTTTCAGCCACATAAATTCCCTTCAGGTGAGTTCATTAATAAGTTCATTGAATTGTTGAGATAAATGTGTTGGTCAATGTAGATGCATTTACAAGGCTTATCTGAGAGAGAGAGAGAGAGAGAGAGAGAGAGAGAGAGAGAGAGAGAGAGAGAGAGAGAGAGAGAGAGAGAGTTAGTTAGTTAGTTAGTTAGTTAGTTCCGGCCAAAGAAATAAGTTTCACAAAGTTCTTTAGTCAGAATTGAACCATCGCCTGCCGCATGCCAAGCCGGCGCATTACCTCTACACTATCCTCACGTTTGTGAAACTTTTGTCAGTATTATATTAGAACATGTTATACTTAACGGTATTTAAGCATTTAATCGCTCGGCAATTCTTGTTTGTTTTAACCAGGCTTAACCAGGTCCAGTCCTGAAGAGCCCCTGTCCTGCATGTTTTAGGTTTCTCCCTACTCTAAACACACCTGAGGGGTATTCCACCAAACTCGCTAATTAAGGCGGCGCTTACCTGGTTAAGCCTGGTTAGAACTAACGCCAACTTCCACTTGCGGCTAAACCCATTCCATTAACGCATTTCAGCCGAGCCATGTTGAGGCTAACTCAAGCCAGGTTAACGTTGTCGTGTGTTACGCACGTTCACGGGATATGAAGCCAGACCAGAACCGTGAATGTCGAATCATCGAGAAAATGGCAGAAAAGACCAGAAGAAAAAATATTGATGGAACTGTACGAGGAGTACAAACCCATCATAACTGAAAAAGGGAATACTGTAGTGATAAATAAAAATGCGAGGCTGCTTGGGCAAGAATTGCCGAGCGATTAAATACGGAAGTACCGTTAAGAGTAACATGTTCTAATATAACACTGACAACAAGTTCTCCAACGTGAGGATAGTGTAGAGGTAAAGCGCCGGCTTTACAAGTGGTCGGCCATGGTTCAATTCCCGACTATGGAACTTTGAGAAATTTCTTTCTTTGGCCGGAACTATCTCTCTCTCTCTCTCTCTCTCTCTCTCTCTCTCTCTCTCTCTCTCTCTCTCTCTCTCTCTCTCTCTTTTTTAGATAGGCCTAGTAAATGCATCTACATTGACCAACTCATTTATCTCAACAATTCAATGAACACATTCAATGAACCTATTAATGAACTCACCTTAAAATAATTTATGTGGCTGAAAATTGCGTGCAGCAATGCCTTTGTCATTGGGATCTATAACATGCTATTAATAATAACATCTTTATGCCTATCATGTTTTTGCAAGTTATATTTGGGTTTTGGGGAAATTGTATGACATATTTATCATAGTACAGGTAAAATGTCAGTCTAATTCTCTGATCTAAATACAATTATACAGGCAAAAAAACAAAAAAAAAACACACATGAGATGTCCTCGCCAGGATGTCAGCCTGGGATGCCCACGTTCGGGGGCAGGTGCATCACCACTCACCCAACTGGGGGCTTTAAGTAATGATATGGCCAGTCGGTCTTAAACCAAACAAACGATGTATTCATATTTTTTTAATTGCAACCATGTATTCTTAGACGCTTGATGAAAATATAGTCTGTTTGTACTTCATATATGTAATTTTGGTCATTTTTGGTCTTTCACGTGACGAAAACACGAGCACTAGGCTTAGCGGAACCTTCTGCTGGTACAGTTGTTTCCGACGGACTTCTCTGAAACCCCCGCTAAAGAAAGCCTGATGGCTAGCCTGCTCCGGAGCAGGCTAGTTTGGTTGGATAAATTCCCATGGTTACTTAGCGGAGAGTGCCTCAAGTCACGTTGATGGAACGCAACTCTCGCTAAAGGTAGTGAGGCTTATCGAAATTAGCCCGGCTTTGCGCTTAGCGAGTTTGATGGAATACCCCTCTGATTCGAACGATTTTCAAACCTGTGACAAGCTTCAGTTGCTTGATAATGAGCACGTCATCATCAATCAGGTGTGTAAGAGCAGGGAGAAACACGCAGGACAGGGGCTCTCCAGGACCGGAGTTGGGCACCCCTGCACTACCCCTGCACACATTTTGTCTGGAGAAAGGAAGGAAGCTGCTTTGTCTCTTGTTGGTAAGTCAGAAACTAATTGTAGATTTGGGTTTAGGCATTGTGTGAGTAAAGCTAGTGGTAACATTCAGTCTAGTATTGATAGCTTGTTGTTGAAATTCTTGTGAAGCTGTCTATGCTAAGTGAGCAATCAGCTTGTTTTGAGCCAGCTCACCTGTAGTGAATAGACTTGATTAGAAGTAAGGAGGAGCCACAGTCAGAACTTAAAGGACAGCAGTAATTCTCTTCAAACCACATTTTGTCTGGAGAAAGGAAGGAAGCTGCTTTGTCTCTTGTTGGTAAGTCAGAAACTAATTGTAGATTTGGGTTTAGACATTGTGTGAGTAAAGCTAGTGGTAACATTTAGTCTAGTATTGATAGCTTGTTGTTGAAATTATTGTGAAGCTGTCTATGCTAAGTGAGCAATCAGCTTGTTTTGAGCCAGCTCACCTGTAGTGAATAGACTTGATTAGAGGGAAGGAGGAGCCACAGTCAGTACTTGCAGTAAATTGAGCACTTAAAAGGCTGTCACTACAGCGTCAGCTGCAGCGCCATCAGAACGAAGACAGCTGAACAAAGACACAGGGAGTCTATCTGTGGGAGTCCAGAGAGGAAGCCCATTGAGGTATAACATCTCAACCCCCCCCCCTCACAGCCATGTGTCTTATCCCAGTCAGGACATCGCACTGGAGAAGATTTTACCGAAGTCCCTTCACTCGAGGCTGTAACCCATCCAATCTCTGCTACCCACCACTCCCCACCGGTAAGGAAGATGAGGTACTAGGGGGGCTGTGGAACTGCCAGTCTGCAGTCAAGAAGGCGGACACCATCTCAGTCTATGCCTCCCTGCAGACTCTCCACTTCCTGGCCCTCACAGAGACCTGGATCACCCCAGAAAACACTGCCACTCCAGCTGCCCTTTCAACTGCCTACTCGTTTTCACACTCAAGACGAACAGGGCGAGGAGGAGGAACTGGGCTCCTCATCTCACCCACATGGTCCTACCAGGTCTTTCCTCTCGACCACCTACCCCGATCTACGCTTGAATTTCACGCCGTCTCTGTCACCCTTCCTTTCAAACTCAACATCATAGTGATCTATCGCCCACCCGGTCCTCTTGGTGACTTTCTGGATGAGATGGATGCCCTCCTGAGCTGCTCCCCTGATGATGGCACACCACTCGTCGTCCTCGGTGACTTCAACATCCACCCGGGAAAGCTGCATTCATCTGAATTCATTGACTTCTTTTCCGCATTTGACCTCACACTCTCCCCCTCTCCACCAACTCACCGGGCTGGGAACCAACTTGACCTTGTCTTCACAAGATCCTGTGGCATCTCGGCACTCTCTGTTACCCCGCTCACCGTGTCCGACCACCACTTTGACTTTCTCCCTCCCCATGAAGCCCACCTCATCCCTCCCCTCTACGCCTCGAATGGTCACCAGCCGCCGCAACCTGAAATCCCTCACTCCCTCCGCTCTCTCCTCAACTGTTATCTCCTCGCTCCCATCCTCGGAACAGTTCTCCTACTGAGGAAGCCTCCTCTATCCTGATGTCCTCACTCTTCTCTTCTTTGGACACTCTCTGTCCCCCAATCTCACGACCGGCGTGATCATCTCCCTCCCCTCCCTGGCTGTCTGAACCTCTGCGAACCAACAGATCATTGTTGCGAGCGTCAGAGAGAAAATGGAAGAAATCGGGACAGCACGAGGACCTTGCTCACTACAACCTCCTCCTCTCAGACTTCACCTCAACTGTTTCGGCAGCTAAATCTGCCTTCTACCTGGCTAAGATCAACTCTTCTGCCTCCAACCCCAGGAAACTCTTCTCCATGTTCTCTTCCCTCCTCACCCCTCCTACCCCTCCCCCCCCCCCCCTTCCTCCCTTACTGCCGATGACTTTGCAACTTACTTTACCAAGAAAGTAAATGACATCAGCTCCACATTCACGCCTATTCCCTCCCAGAAGACATCTCCCCCAACTCTCAACTCGGATGTTCTTACCAGCTTCAGCCCCCTCACCTCTGAAGACGTTCACGGACTTGTTACATCTAACCGTGCCACCACCTGCTCCCTTGACCCGATTCGCTCCTCTCTTCTCCAGGACATCTCACACGACATCTTGCCATTCCTCACCACCCTGATCAACTCCTCCCTCACCTCAGGTGTCATTCCAGCGGATTTTAAGACCGCTATCTCCTTAAAAAGCCTCTCCTTAAAAAACCCACCCTAGAAGCTACTGCCATCCAAAGCTACAGACCTGTATCTCTTCTTCCATTCCTCTCTAAAACCTTGGAACGTGCCGCCTACAACCAACTGTCATCCTATCTCTCGCGGAACAACCTCCTAGACCCTAATCAATCAGGATTCAGGACTGCTCACTCCACTGAGACGGCCCTCCTCACAGTGACCAAGTCCCTGCGAGACGCCAAAACATCATCCAACTCCTCCGTTCTCATTCTCCTTGACCTATCTGCTGCATTCGCAGATGACACCCAGCTGTTCCTCTCTTTTCCCCCGTCCTCTGACGCTCACATTGCAACTCGCATCTCGGACTGTCTGGCTGACATCTCTGTCTGGACAACTGCACATCACCTCAAGCTTAACCTGAACAAAACAAAACTCCTCTTCATCCTAGGGAAAGACTGCCCTCGCATGGACCTGTCGGTCACTGTCGAGGGCATCACAGTATTACCTTCCTCAACGGCGAGGAACCTGGGTGTAATCCTTGATGACCAACTATCCTGCACCCCCAACATCACTGCTGTGGCCCGATCCTGCAGATTTGCCCTCTACAATATCCGCAGGATTCGGACCTTCCTCACAAAGGATGCAACGCAGCTCTTGGTCCAAGCACTGGTCATCTCCCGCCTTGACTACTGCAACTCTCTCCTGGCCGGACTCCCGGCCTCTGGGATTAAACCATTACAGCGTATCCAGAATTCTGCAGCACGCCTTATCTTCAATCTACCCAAATTCTCCCACGTGACCCCCCTCCTCCGTGACCTCCACTGGCTCCCTATTGCAGCACGCATCCAATTCAAGACGATGACACTGGCCTTCGGGGCCATCAATGGAACGGCACCTGTCTACCTTCAAACACTGGTCAAACCTCATGCCCCGAAGCGAGCACTTCGCTCCTCTACTTCAGCTGGCCGGCTGGTACCACCATCGCTGAAATCAAACAAATGTCGCTCAGCAAAGTTCAGACTCTTCTCTGTTCTGGCGCCTCAGTGGTGGAACGAACTCCCGACCAATGTCAGGACAGCAGAGTCATTTGCCATCTTCCGAAAAAGGCTCAAGACTCACCTGTTCAGACTTCACCTTGATTCTACATGGCATGACCCACTAAGTGGGCTTAGTGGGTCATCCCATGGCTGCTGTACCCTGCTGACTGGCTTAGTCAAGTTGTAAAGCTGCACATAAATTCAGTGATAAAGGAAGATCTTTGATGTCAGACGCCAAGCCTTAACTGATGCAAAAATCATATTGTAACCCTGACTTTGGGGCTACCGCATCAGGGTTTGTTGATGCCAGGAATTGAACCTTGATCTCCCAGGGGAAAGGGCGAGGTTTGGTGTGTTGGGCCTGGGAGCTGGCCCCATGGTGGCTGTCTTGTGTGAGTTAAGAGCTGGTTGCCCCATGGATTGCACCATATTGTCTGGTCTTCCCCCTCTACAAACCAGGCGTGACATACCAATAGTGATTACTGTGAACAGAACAGAACAAAGAAGAACAGAAGAGAGAGAACAGAACAGAAGAAACTTCAGAGAATCAAGGTGAGCTGAATATAATACAGGGTTGCCAACTTTCACGCTGCCATGACAGCGTGAGATTGATGGTGAAAGCGTGAGTGTCACGCCAGGAGCGTGAGAGTTGGCAACCCTGTATAATATCTTATTTCAGCATGCTCGACCCTAGCTGAGGACTTTTATGGTGAAAGGTGGACTAAGTATTTGTTTCTTGTTGTTTTGTCTTTTGCTTGTTTGTTTGTTTTCTTGTATAAATGACTTACACAGCTTGGACGAAAGTCGAAGTGTGCCATTGGCTTGGAAAACAGGGTTTTGCCGAGGTTTCTAATATTGTAACAATACGTAACATTTTGAGTACTTGTTACATAAAACTGAACTTGTGGGGTTCCCTCACTTTCTCATGATTATGTTCCACTGTCACAATTATTTCGTACAGTATGTTCTCTGATTCCTTTCATTGGACCATGCATTATTTTATTGTTTGTAGATAGCTTACAATGAGGCACAGTAAGTGCACCTCGGATTGATGGAACTAAAACTCTTTTTTGTCTCCCCTTTCTGCCATGTCACCGTTGCTGGAGATTACACAAATCCACGACTGAGGACAGCATGATGTGTCTGGCCTGTCATGTTGCTGATTCCACTGGACCTATGCTGACTTTTGACCTGTTCTCCCCTGGGACCTACACAACCTGTTCTGTTGGACTATCTTTAAATAAATGTTTTTCTCATTAAAATGTTTTGAATGTTTGTTCCATGTCAACATGATAAATGACCACAATATAATATGAACTAAACTGATCTGTAGAATACAATATGGTTCTTTATAGAACCCTCAGAAGACAAGACGGTTATTTGTGAAAACCTTTGAAAAGGAATGTTTTTAGAACCTACGTGTGAGGTCTAGATGAAACCCTTGAAACATGAAAGGGTTCTTAGTGGAACTCCCTGCATGGGTTCTAGATGAAACCCTTGAAAAACGAAAGGGTTCTTGGTGGAACTCCTTGTGTGTGTTCAAGATTAAACCCTTGAAATATGAAAGGGTTCTGGTTGGAACTCCCTGTTTGGGTTCTAGATGAAACCCTTGGAAAATGAAAGGGTTATTGGTGGAACCCCCAGTATGGGTTCTTTGTAGCACCTCTCATGGAGGGTTCTGGATGGAACCTTACACACACAGTTATAGGTATAACCCTTTATGTGGGGTTCTCGGTAGAACCCTCTAAAAGGGTTCCAGGTGGAATCTTTATAAAAGGTTCTACCTGGAGCCAAAAAGGGTACTCCTATGAGGACAAGCCGAAGAACCTTATATGGTTCTACTTAGCACTTTAATTTCTAAGATTGTAGGGGGATGACAAATCACGGAATGACACTGTGACTGCAAATTTAGATGTCATCTTTATTAAAGGTCTCATTCCCATCTAGACTGAAATCCAGTTTTCAAATTAAAACATCCTCAGCAGCATTTTCAAATGTCTCCATTTGTGAGGATCTAAAATGCCAGAGCAGTAGGACGCTTGGAAAAGCATCACAAAATGTATGTTTTTTAAAACGAAAAAGGAATAATGTGGATCTAGCCTAAGAGTCAAGTTGGAGGCCCACAAAGCATGTTGGAGAACCAGAGGTAGGGCGGGAAGTCTGCGGGGTTCCCTGGATATGGAGCCTCCAACATAGCCGCCTGGCTCTAACCCACAGCCTCTAAGCATCCTCCAGCAAGCCCCACTGTGCTATGTTGAATAAAAATTATTTGCCATCATTCAGTTACCTGCAGCCTTCAAGTTGACTCCAGATAACCCTTTGCTTATTTCTAAATTTCTGAATGAAGGTAAATTATTCACTAAATTGTTTACTGCTTTCTGCAGAGGCATGTACACACGAGAGCTGTCAAACTTCCTCTATAATACTATTTGAATTTTATATCATATTTTTTTCAATATTTGAATTATATTTGAAAATGTAATGCTCAAATTCAACCTATTAATTTTAACTACACTACACAGGCTTATATGTTGCCAATGCCATTATTGGCAATGTTGTTTTACTTCCTGTCCACTAGAGGGTGTTCCAAAATATGTTGAGTTACCAACAGGTGACAGCTTTCTACATAAGTAACAATAAAGAATATAAAACAGCCACATCGCCGTTCTCCTGGGGACGCTGTTGCCCCATTTCCATGACTACGCCCTCCTCATCTCACCGCCAGCTCTACTTTCACTTTCTCACGTACATACTGCTGTTGGTCTCGTTCCAGATGAATAAGCCGATGGAGACGTGAGTCGATCTAGCTAGCAGTAAGCAGCATGAATGCATCTTTGTCATGACTGCATGGCTCCTAGAGGTCCGTCGATATCTTTGTTTTCATTTCACTGAGTGATGCCGTGCGGTTGTCTCCGTGATCCACCGCTGTCGGCTATTTCTGATAGTGAGATTGTGATTCAGAAAACTTAATTGTTCATCAGACTTCATGTGTCAAAAGCATCCATTTATGCGGGTAGGCCAAGGCGAGGAGGGCGAGATGTGTTTTTTTTTTTCAAGTTGAGCATTCAAATAGTACAAAATTTTTTTACTATTCAAATTCTATTCGATTCCCGAAGTTCATTCCCACAGCCCTAGTACACAGTAGTTTGTCAAACTGTGTTACATAACATTTTCCCAACGAATATATAATAAAAAATGCATCGGACTCAGTGTGCAAGGTTTCTGTGCGTAACAAATTATAACGCATTCAAAAGAACAGACTCAGTGTGCAAAGGCCTTTAGTCCTTTCCTGCCTGCCTGAGGCTGTAAACCATTTACATCATTGAAAACAGGGAGACTATATGGCTCACTGGTCCACTGTTGATAAAAGGATGCCTCACCAAGGTCCACTGTTCGATAGGTAAACAAATGAACACAAACACCCTCTAACCCCTTTTACAATCTTAGCTTCCTCGTGTAATACTCCCCACTTCTCTTTCCCTCTCTTATACCCATCGTAAACATTTTAATATCTCTGGACTAGAAAGGGATCATTCAGGTTTACTCCGAGTCAGAGCAACACTTTCCTGCGTATTCTCCTTCCATCTACATATGTCTTGCTGTCAGCCTTTCTGTCTCAGCTGTCCATCTTTTTCTCTGACATAACTATATTCTTGCATCATGCTCTATCTTTCTGTTACACCATCTGGATGTCTCACTCCCTGTCAATCCTCATTATATTATATTATTTTATATTATTACAGAATATTAAGTGAAGCAGATTCTGTCTTTTTACCATTTACAAAAACATATGACACTCACATGCACAAATGATTGCACGCATATAATCATAGTCCCAACATGGTAAGACACACTCTCTCTCTCTCCTAGAAAGGGAGACTACAGGTCGTAAATAAGGTAGAGTAAAGTAAATGCAATATTTTCTGTACAGCTTGCAGATTTATTGATATTTATCCAAGATTTTTTGACTGCGTTACCCATTTTTGAAATCATCGGGTATCTCAATCAAATGTTCTTTCTTTAGCTCGCTCTTGCCTGTTTGGACTTAGAAATGTACTCTTTTTTTGTATCATAATTTTTTTACCACCATCTACAAACCACATGTATTTCCGTTTGTTTATACCCTCTCAGTGTTTTGTATAAAACTGTATTTGAACACCAGATGAACAGCAAATATGAAACAGTATGTGAGAAATATAAGCCTTATGTAGAATTGTATATGTTTGTGTGTCTGTGTGGGCTTTTGTGTGAATTAGTGATTGTCTTAAGTCTGTGAATACATATGGCTGACTCAGTGATTCTCTCTACAAAACAGCAGCTGCATCTTATCTGCACCGCTGTGACATTTGTATGTGTGTGCGTGCATGTGCGTGTGTGTGTGTGCTCAGTATCTGGAATAGGAATCTTAACAGTTTTCCACATTAGAGAAGGGGAAACGTCAGAATGCTATTGTAAGAGATCCACTTCCTGTCTGATAAGCAAAATTCTCTGTCTTCCTGTCAGTCTGTAAGACACACACACACACATCCTGACAAGCAAAATTTGCTTTCTATTTTTTGCCATTCTCCGTCTTTCTATCTTTTCTCCTTCGCTCTCCATCAGTCTCTGTTTCTCTCACACACTTTACTTGGAGAGGAAGACAGCAAGGAAAGAGAGCTGTGCGTGTCAGAGTGAGAGTACAAGAGCACAACCACAAGACACAGAGGTGAGATCTTTTTTGTCCCTTGAAATTCTACGATGAGTAAAGACAATCTCGAAATGTAGGTAGATTATGGTGTATGAGTGATCCCTTTCAAAGCTTTAAGACAACAATGAGGACTAAGGATGCAACAATACCAATTACTTTCAGACCAAGTACAGGTACATTTAAATATTCACTAATACAGAGTACTGATATGAGTACTGAAAAGTACCATTAGAGTTCTAACAATAACTTTTCACTGAATGTTCCACACTATCTGACTATTCAACTTACCCTCCACTTTTAACTCCTCATCTTCATTTTGTTCTCCACTCCAGTCTTTCTCCTCCTACTCCTGTTGACCTGTGTTGACCCTTAGTGCCCTAGTTTCGTACACCAGGCGCAGTCAGGGTGCAGCGCACCTGCGCCACGCCGACAGGGTGTGTCCGCCTGAACTTTGCAAGTTTTGTGCATGACGCAGTCGGGCGCAGGCACTCCTCCTGTCAATCCTACCCCTGCAAGTGGGAAAGACGGAGGAGAGAAGGCCTGAGTGGGAGACGACGAGGACAGAAGGCGTGGAGTTGGATTAACACAGCCGATTCAGATCTTCACCAATCAAATGAGCTCCTCTCCTCACCTTTAATGCGAGGTGCAGTGCAAGTTTCGTCACTTGACAACCCAATGACAGAAGCAGCGCCGGCGCTCCCATCACACGCTGTGCGTAGGGCACCAAGTGCTGAGGGGGCACCAAAAATATTATGAAAAATCATCATAGTCATAATGCCGATATTATATCAATATAGAAATTGTAGGCACATTTTAGGCATGTCTATCACAAAACAGGGTCAGGGCGCACAGCAGTAGACATAATGGTGGCGAGAACCCGGTGCCTGCACAAGCCGGCCGGGCCATTCATCATCATCATCATCATCATCATCATCATCATCATCACCGTCTTCATCATCTGCGCTCCACAGCTGCACCGGATTCCCCATCCAACACCAGAATGGCGGGACACCGGGACCTCACACGCCGCTCAGACCAGCTGCAGCCCCAACTCCGGTTCCAGCTTGCGGCAAAGTTGCGCGTTTCTCCACGGACACGGACACAGACAACAGGCTGCTGAGGCGCGAGAACAGCGCACAAGCAGAACACGATCCCCAAAAGTGCTGTATTTAAAAAAAATATTTTTTCAGGCATAGACGCATTTTATTAGCAGGGGATAGATATGAAAAACAGGAGAGAGAGAGGGAGGTGTGACATGCATCAAAAGACCTTCGGATGGGATTCAAACAAGGGCCGGCGGCGTATGCGTATGTGTAACATACATGGTATGAGCTCTAACCACTCCACCACCTGCGCGTCCCTAAATCACTGTTTTTTGGGTGGAGGGGGGGGCATCATAAAGGAATTCTACTTAGGGCACCAAAATGGCTTGGGGCGGCGCTGGACTGAAGACAGCAGCAGCGCCAGACGGCCAGACTTTTCCCAAGATGAAACTGATGTTTTGGTCCGAGAGGTCCAAGTTTCAGCTGTGTTAATTCAGTCAGGCTGAGTCTCCGTTACGCGTGCCATCCGTCTTTTGATCTGATGTCAGATGTGACGGGACAATCTATATAGATATAAATTCACGTGTTCATAGTTGCATTAAATAATGTTTGTTGTGATTTTTGTATTGCATTTAAATGTGCCTGGAACTGTGGAAACCTGCCTGTGAGGTCTTGGTGACGTGTGCGCACTGCGCGCCGGTGAGCCAAACTGCCACTCCGCCAGCTGTAATTCACCTTGCTCCAAGAGTAGACCAGGTTGGAGCTGGCGGGCTTTCGGCGCAGTCTTGGCGAGGCTTTTTGCCACCAAACTTCCGCTGCATCAAGCTGAATCTGTGACGCCTCCCCCTGCTGCGCCACCACACCCATCTTGGCACAGGCGATCCACCATACTGCCAAACTGACCATGCACAAGGCTGCGCTGGTCGAAACTTGCATTGCGCCGGCTCCGCCACCCCGTGCTGCGCCACCCCGTGCTGCGCCACGAAAGTAGGGCCCTTAGTGTTAATCACCCTGCTAACTGTGTGAACTATGTTTTTCCCTACGGGTCTATTGGACTATTGGTGTGTGTCTGCAGTCCACACAAATTGCCTCAGCCTTACACCCACTCTGATCTTCTTCCACATCTCTGGAGTAAAGACCAGACCCTCTTTTTAAATGCTGTTAAACTGGCAAAATTGGCTGCTAACTGCATTTTTTCCACTAAGGCAAGTAAAATATGCTTTATGGGCGCAATAATACTGAATGTCAGTCCAACACATTCTGCGTGCTGTATCAGTATAAACAAGGAGAATTTGTTTGCTACCAGGTGCCAAACTTTAGTCAAATTTGAACACTGTTTCTAAAACATTGACAACACACCTTCATAAAGAATAAATACATGCTAAATTAAAATACATATTCAATCCTACCAGAGGAGTCCATTTAGCACCTGAGCAACAATGTACTTTATTGGTACCTGCTGCTTGTGCCAGTTAACCGCACACAACGTAATAGCTGGTGTCTGACTTCATTCGGTCTTTATTCAGCCATGGTACATTTCTGTATTTATAGTCTAATATTTTACAAGATTACAGGGTTTATTTACCGTCAATGTACAACAGGGTTGCACACAGAAATGCAGTTTGTAGTCACACACACACACAAAAAAAAAAAAACTGGAGGATGACTCTCATAGCCTGAAGAAAGAAGCTGATCTTAAGTCTATCTCTAGCCAGATGGCAGCAAGGTGGACAGGCTATGTGGGGTGGGTAATGTCTGTTAATATCCTTTGGGCTCTGAAATTCAAACGTGGTATTTTGTTGGGAGACACAGTGGCATAAAACCAAGTAAGAGTAAAAGATCTATGAGTAAGGGAAAGTCCCAGGGCTGGACTGGCCATCGGGCATATCGGGCATTTGCCCGAAGGGCCGATGGCGATTTTGGGCCGAGCCTTTTTTTTTTTTTTTTACTAATGGTACTAGTGTTAGTAATGGTATAAGTCATGATACCTATTCAGTGTTTCCCACACATTGAATGGACTTAACTAGTGGCTCTAATGATAGGCCTAAACAGGAGGGCAGCAGCGCTTATCATAAGGGGAAATCCTCGCGGCTGGTTTGGTTCATCATCGTTCTGTTTTCCCCCGTCGCCATGACAAGGCATCCCCCAAGCCAACCCCCCTTAGCTGCACGAGTTTGACAGTGCGTGCGCGTATGTCAAAACCAAAACACCAAGGAAGGCTGAGGAATAGTCACCCACTTATATTAATAATAATAGTCATAATAGACTAATAGTATAAAGCAGCCATCCCCAATTAGCGGCCCGCGGGCCAAATCCGGCAGCCGGGCGAGTGCGCAGGGACCGTCTGCAAATTACAAGACAAAAGCAAGACACTGCAAACAAAAATCATTAACTCCATATTACTAGCAAGGACCACACCGTCAACGATATGCGTTTAAGGATTTATTATTATTGACAAAGAGAATGAAGTGTCGAAGATCTTGGTTCTTGAGCGTTCGAGTGCATTGTAGGGATTCTTGTAGAGAATCTGCCGCCGCTCCCGGGCAGCGACGGACCCACTTGTGGACCTACGAAGAATGGGATAGAAAGAAGAATTGGGAAGAGAAATGGGGTGGGGGGGGGCGCAGAATATGAGAGCGAAGCAGAGGAGAGGGTCAGGTGGCTATTTATAGAGATGCGGAAGTTGGCACTGTTGAGGTGTGGACCTGCTCCTGAAACTCCGCCAATTAGGCTTCAATTTTTGTGTTATACAATATTTTTTTCCTCTTGTGCACCACTTCTTGTAGTGCTGTTGTTTTTTGTTATTGATCAAAATATTCTCCAGGGGCATTCAAATAAATAAATCGTTAATATTGGACTTGTTTTCTTTCAAGTGTACATTTTTATCTGTCCCTCAACACAGGCTATGACTACTATCTGCTACTACAACCAACTACCAATGGTAGTACTAATCATTACAATAATAATACTTCAAATAATAGCAGCAACAATAATAACATTTGCACATAAAATAATGTTTAGTGATCCAATGAAAAAAAAAACAGACAATTTGGCCCTCGACTTGGCAACCTGAACATAATTTGGCCCTCAGTGAAAACTAATGTCATGGCCAAGAAAGCTGGCGGTGTTTAAATGTCTTGTGTCAATGTTGTCTTATGGTTTCCTGCTTTATTTTGAAATTCTACTCCCCTCTCGTCTCAGGTAACTTGCCCTTCCCCTTGTGTTTTTCCCACCAGTCTGATTGTCTTCCCTGCCCTGATTGTTTCCACCTGTTCCCCATTACCCTGTGTAAATATGGTCTGCGTCTCCCTTTGTCTGTTGCCAGTTCGTCTTGTCTGTGTGTCAGTGAACCAGCTCCATGTCATCGTCGCTTCAAGAATTTTCAGCCTTTGTTCCAAGCCCGTCTTGTCAGGTTTTGTGCTTTAATTTGCTACTTTGTCAAGCCTTGGGTTTTTGTTAGTAGATTTTCTGTTGTACTTCAATAGTGACTTTTTCCTCCTTGTGAGTGATTTTCTGTTGAACTTTAAATAATAAAAGATTTTGAACTTTGCCTCCTGAGTCGTGCATTTGGGTTCACGTCCTTGTTCGGTTGTGACACTACGAACTGGCCTTTATGAACCCAGCCGACTCAGATCACCTGACTGCAGCCATTCGCTCCCAAGGCGCTCGCCTCAACCAGCAGGAGGAGCAGATGTCCTCTCTGCATCATGGAATGAAGGAGCTAGCGAACTGTCAGGAGGAATTCAAAGTTGCCATGACCACTCATGTGAACCTCCTGTCAGCCCAGGTACAAGGGATCCACTCTCTCCTCACAAAGAATCCCTCCCCCTCTGCCACAGAAGCCACACCGTCCCCAGCGGCTGCTGGAGCATTGTCGGTCCTGGTTCCTCCTACCACAGCCCTTCCTCTGTCTGCACCAGAGAAGTTTTCCCGTGAGTCTGGAAAATGCCGTGCTTTTATCGTTGACTGTGAAATGTACTATGAACACCTGCCATCAGCATTTCCCACAGAACAGTCTAAGGTTGCATTCATGGTTTCCCATCTCACTGGGAGAGCGAAGGCATGGGCTACGGCTGAGTGGTCTCGCCGTTCACCAATCTGTGGTTCCCTCAATTAATTCATAGAGGCTCTGAGGGGGGCTTTTGATCCAATCTCTGACCGAGAGAAAGCTCGTGCACTGAGTAAAAACTGCTTCCGGTTTTGCTACAGTGCAGATGCTTTTCCTCTTTGCTCTCACCCCTGCCTGCGATTTTCTGCTATTTTTTGCTATCTGCTTCTCCTCAATAAGAAACAAAGAGCAACAGCTCCTGGATGTTTACAAAACCAGTGGGATTATATTTTCTTTGAGATAAAACGGGCATTTTTCAATATTTTTACGACTTCCTCAACGCTACGCGAGGAGGCCTCCCAAACAAGATAAGCCTGAGCCTGCTAAAGGTAATTAGCAGAAGATGCCTCCCTTCTCTACGGAAGATTACCATAAACTCCTACAGAAGATTTTACTGCTGGAAACAAAAATTAATCGGTTAGAAGTAAATGTAGAAGTGAATGGACTTTGTGGGAACAACACCACTCTAGCACTGACTCAAAACAGTGGACAGGAGCATGCTAGAACACAGCTAACTAGCTATAATGAACCTATGAAGAAACGGGAGGATCCTGTACACGGTAATAAATCTACCAGCGATAATCCTCCCTGGAACACACTTGGTGCGAAGCCAAAGAGAAGACCATCTCCCTGTGACATGGGAGAACGGATATCTGGCAGGACCCAGCGCCCCGATATCTGTGATCTGACCGGCTGGCCTGCGTTACCATCTCCATCCAGGCACAGCGTCTCCTCAACCCCACTGCCTCATAGGACACAGCAGGGGACAGCTGGGGAGAGGAGAGCTACCAAGAAACCTCCCCAGCAAACAACTGTTCAACTAAAGAACAGGTAAAAAAGAAAAAAGAATCCTGGAAATTGTGGCTGCACACCCAACTGTGAAAAATATCATTCTGCACATTGGATTTAATGACATTGAAAAACAACAATCAAGAGAGTTGAGAGAGGACTTCAACAAACTCTTTGAAACAGTCAGCTCTGTGAATGCTGAGGTTTTCATCAGTGGCCCTCTGCCCCCGACCGGGAGAGGAGCGGAGACATTCAGTAGACTGTTTTGGCTCAACAAATGGCTCGCAACTGCATCTCTTGCTCGCCCAATGCATTTTATTGACAATTTCCGCTTTTTCTGGGACCGTAGGCATCTTTTTAAGACAAACGGACTTTGCCTAAATAAGCTGGGGGCAAAGCTTTTCATCACCAACATGTCTTACTGCCTGCGTAATCCATCTGTCGCCAAGGACAAGAGACGAGAGGAACCAACAAAGAGGGAAGACGAAACACAGATTATCAGAAACGTCGAAGAGGGACTGAATGTGGACCCCCTCTTTCAAGACTCTTCCCTTATGGCCACCTCTTCCCTTATGGCCACCCCCTCCCCACCCTGACAGCATCCCTGAATATTACTGAGACAGAAAAGGGTTCAGCAGTAGACCGCATTATCAGCTGGACCCAAGGTCACCTACATCAAAACATGGCACCTTCTGCATTCCTGTTGTGACTACTAAGAGAGTAAACATTGGGAAACTTGAACACACAGCTAACCTAAACAATCGCATTCCTGTTCTCTCAAAATCAAAGTCAACCTCAAAGCCTGTCAGTAACACCATCAGGATGGGTCTGCTAAATGTTAGGTCTCTTAATAACAAATCATTTTTAGTCAATGATTTTATTACCACTTCTAAACTTGATTTTATGTTTTTAACTGAAACATGGCTAGAACAAAATAACAGTGCAAGCATTCTGATCGACACAGCACCCCCCAACTATAATGTTATTGATGTTTGTAGATCTGGGAAAAGAGGTGGAGGGGTTGCTGCTATAGTTAAAAATACATTTCAGGGGAAACAGATGTCACTTGGTGTTTTTCCATCATTCGAATATCTTTGTGCTGTGTTGAAATGCTCTCCCAGAGTTCTCCTGTTAATTATTTACAGGCCACCTAAATATTCATCACATTTTTTCGATGATTTTACTGAATTATTGTCTAGCATCTCCACTGATTCAGACTGCCTAGTAGTGCTGGGCGGTATGACCAAAAATTTATATCACAGTATTTTTCAAAATGATATTCGTTTCACGGTATTTTTTTTTTCAAGCACGACTGGGTGTTAACCTCATTTTCTAATAATTTAGAGAATAATTACTGCAGTAAATTAGTTTGGAATGACATATTTTACTGTCATGAGGAGTGAATATTGTAGAAAAACAATGTCCACACTAGTATTAATGATGTGAAGGAATCAGAATGCATGACTGTTGCAGTCAAAATACAGAACCCTTTATTGAGCAAGTTTTGCAGAAAACATCTTTTGTAAACCAACTGGCTACACAATGTAAACAATACGTCTCCTGTAACTGCAAAATGAAGACTTCTTTATCCACTGAACATAAATTAAGGCAACATCCAAAAATAGAAATAGAAAATAGAAAAAATAAATAGTTCCACCGTTTGCTTTTCTTGTCGTAGGCAGTCCCCCTAGCAAACGCGTCTTTGAGTGACATTTGACTCGTCTTTTCTCCAGCAGTGCCAACTGCGGCTACAACTTTAGCTCGACAGCATTTGCAGAATATTGTTGTTTGTTCGACGTCGGATTTTTTAAAGCCGAAGAATTTCAAAACAACAGACATGGCTCCTCTTTTCGGCACAAGTTCTTCTGTTTCATTGCTTGCTCGTTCGGAACTTTCGGCGAGAGTTTCGACGAAAAAAAAATGCATAAACACGGCGAAAGTTTTCACCGCATCGTACGCTCAACACAGGCTGTGCTCTCACATGTTGCTTGTTTGGTGCAGCTGCTAGACAGCCCCCTCTCAAACAATGTCCGGCGGCGCGACGTTCCGCCGCTCTGCGTTCCCGACGTTCATACGCTACACACTCACCGGTATTGGGGTATATGAAAAATTCATATCATAAACAAAAAAAACACCGGTATTCGGTATGAACCGGTATACCGCCCAGCACTACTGCCTAGTTATAACCGGTGACTTTAATTTTCATATTGATGATTTGAATGACAAGGGTGCAAAAGAACTTTTTAATATTTTAGACACATTTGACCTTTCTCAACATGTGAAAAAGGCTACTCATTGTAAGGGACACACCCTGGACCGGATTATCACAAAAGGTCTCCATGTTTCTGATGTTTTTGTCACTGATCCTTCATTGTCCGACCACTTCTGTGTGTTCTTTAATATTTCTTTCATTCCTGACACACAAACAGAATCAAATAAGGTGAAAAAGCAGTACATCAATGAACATGCCAATGTACATGTAAAAATGCCATATCCTCGTTACCACCTCTAAACCCATGTCATGCTGATGATCTTGTAAACATCTTTAATTCCAAAATTCTGAATGTCATAGATGTCATTGCACCTGCTACGGTTAAAACAATTTCTGGTAAGCAAAAGGCACCCTGGAGAAAAGCTGCTGTTGTGACAGCCCAGAGAAGAGAGTGCAGGAAGGCTGAACGAATCTGGTGGAGAACTAAACTTCATATTCACCATGACATCTACAAAGAGAGCCTCCGGGCCTACAATTTAGTCTTAAAAAGTGCGAGAGAAACATACTTCTCCAATATAATAAACAACAACACTAATAAGGCGAAAACCCTATTTGCAACTGTTGACAGACTGACCAACCCCCCAACACAAATACCAGCTAAACTCCATTCCACGCAGAAATGCAATGAGTTTGCATTCTTTTATACTAATAAAATTGAAGGCATCAGACGCGACATCAATATCTCAAACAAAAAAGTTGGATCACCACCCTGTTCAGGCAAAAGTAACACAGCAATCATGGCAAGCTTTAATGCCATAGACTCTAAAACTCTAGTGGAAACGGTGACAAATCTAAAATCATCCACCTGCTGCCTTGATGCTTTACCTACCAACTTTTTTAAGAATGTTTTTGACTGCCTATCAATAGACGTATTGCAAATAGTTAATAACTCCATTCAATCAGGCAATTTCCCAAAGGCCTTCAAAACTGCAGTCATTAAACCTCTTCTAAAAAAGCGGAGCCTAGATGCCTCTATTATCAACAACTACAGACCAATTTCAAATCTA
Organism: Chelidonichthys spinosus; assembly: GCA_029853015.1. Classification (NCBI taxonomy): domain Eukaryota; kingdom Metazoa; phylum Chordata; class Actinopteri; order Perciformes; family Triglidae; genus Chelidonichthys; species Chelidonichthys spinosus. The sequence continues at coordinate 22,409,539 of CM056821.1, forward strand.
CCCTTCATAAGTAAAATAATTGAGAAAGTTGTCCTCCAACAACTAAATCACTTCCTGGCTTCAACTGGCTGCCACAACAACTTCCAGTCAGGATTTCGACCTTTTCATAGCACCGAGACGGCCCTTATTAAAGTTGTAAATGACATCCGTCTTAACACAGACTCTGGCAAAACTTCAATATTAATGCTACTAGACCTCAGTGCTGCATTTGACACTGTCGACCCCTCAATACTCTTGGACAGGTTGGAAAACTGGGTGGGGCTCTCAGGCACAGTCTTAAGCTGGTTCAAGTCATATCTACAAGATAGGAACTATTTTGTTTCCATTGGCAACTTTGTATCAGAACCTACTAATGTAAAGTGTGGAGTCCCCCAAGGTTCAATCTTGGGGCCGACTTTATTCAACATCTACATGCTCCCACTAGGACAAATCATGCAAAATAATAACATTGACCACCATTGCTATGCCGATGACACCCAAATCTATGTAGCACTATCACCAAACGACTATCGCCCCATAGATCTTCTGTGCCAGTGCATTGAGCAAGTCAAAGACTGGATGTGCCAAAACTTCCTACAACTAAATGAGGACAAAACTGAGATAATTGTTTTTGGTGCTAAAAAAGAAAGGTTTAAAGTAATTCAACACCTTCACTCTCTGTCCCTGAAAACCTCACACAAAGCCAGAAATCTTGTGGTTAAATCTTGGGTTATTATGGATTCTGATTTACATTTCGACAGTCACGTTAAATCAGTAACAAAATCAGCCTACTATCACCTAAAAAATGTAGCAAGACTTAGAGGGCTCATGTCAGCTCAAGACTTAGAAAAACTTGTACATGCCTTTATTACTAGTAGGCTAGACTACTGTAATGGTCTCCTTGCAGGTCTTCCGAAAAAAACTGTCAGGCAGCTACAGCTTGTTCAGAACGCTGCTGCTAGAGTTCTTACAAAGACCAAAAAATGTGAGCACATTACGCCAATTCTTAAATCCTTACATTGGCTCCCTGTATGTCAGAGGATTGATTTCAAAATCCTCCTGCTCACACATAAATCACTACATGGTCTAGGACCGAAGTATATCACTGATATGCTCCCACTACATAAGCCTTCTAGACCACTAAGATCTTCTGAGACCAATCTGTTAGTGATTCCCAGAGTAAACAACAATCACGGGAGAGCATCATTTAGTCACTATGCAACAAATGGCTGGAATAAACTTCCTGAAGATGTAAGACTTGCCCCAACTCTGACCACTTTTAAAACTAGACTGAAAACGTTTATGTTCACCATAGCTTTCTGCTAAATCTTTTAATGTCTGCACTGTTTTTAATTATTGCAAATATGTTTTTGTTCTCCTTTCTTTCTGTAATGCATTTTTAAATTTGCCTTTATTTTCTTTTAATTCTTCTATTTTTTTTCACTTTGCTGTATGATGTGAAGCACTTTGAGTCTGCCTTGTGTATGAAATGTGCTATACAAATAAAGTTGCCTTGCCTTGCCTTGCCTAACATCAAACAAGGTATGGACTCAGTTTGTGATTATGCCATCCGCTTTCGGACCCTAGCCACTGACAGTGGATGGAACTCCACGGCTCTTTATGACGTTTTTCTTAAAGGACTCTCTGACCAGATTCAGGATTTGTTAGTACCTCTGGATCTACCATCTTCCTTAGACTCTATGATAACTCTAGCCATAAGAACTGACAACCGTTAACAAGAGCAAAAGCGGAACCGCAACCAAGTGACATCTTCGGCTGATCGCCGTCTGACCCATACTGCATCTTCCACAGCCACTTGGCAGAGCCCTACACACTTCCCTCCACCGGCTCCTCAGCAGGAGGAACCCATGCAGCTGGGACAAGCCAAACTGTCCACGGAGGAGCGTTGTTGCCGTCTGCAGGAGGGACGGTGCTTCTATTGTGGGCAGCAAGGTCATCTCCTCGCCACGTGTCAAGCAAAAGGGCAGGCTTTAGTCAGGAGGGTACTGGTGAGCTGTTTCTCCACTTCTGAATTCCCTCCCCGAGCCTTATCGGAGATCAAGTTAAAACATCACGACACCACAATTTCTCTTGGGGTGCTCATTGACTCAGGGGCTGATGAGAGTCTCATGGACTGGAATTTCGCCCAAAAACTTTATTTGAACATTGAACAATTATCCCAGCCATTAGAGGCCAGTGCTCTTGATGGGAGCTTGATATTTAAAGTGACTCACAAGACTGAACCCCTCGAAGTCATTGTAAATGACCACCATGAACTCATGTGTTTTCACTTGTTTCACTCTACCCAGCACGCTCTTATTCTGGGCTTCCCGTGGTTAAAAGAACATAACCCACACATTGACTGGAGTACCAGGAAAGTTTTGAACTGGGCTGAGGGTTGTACAAAGAAGTGTTTTAAGTCATGTCATGATCTGAGTATGAAACCTGTATTTAACACTGTCTCTCTTCATCCTGACACAGACCCTGAACCCCCTGACCTGACATCAGTCCCGAAATGTTACCATGATCTGGGGGAAGTTTTTAGCAAAAGTAAGGCTACTTCCATTCCTCCTCACAGACCTTATGACTGCCCCATTTACTTAATCCCTGGGGCCCCTATTCCTAGAGGTAGACTGTATTCTATCTCTGGTCCTGAAAGGGAGGCCATGACGGCATATATTGAGTCGTCATTAAAGGCTGGCCTTATTCGCCCCTCCTCATCTCCAGCAGGGGCAGGGTTCTTTTTTGTGGGGAAAAAAGATGGGTCTCTCAGACCTTGCATTGACTATGGGCCACTTAATGACATCACTGTTAAAAATAGGTATCCTCTGCCACTCATGTCATCCGCCTTTGATCAGCTTCAACAAGCAAAGATCTTCACCAAATTGGACCTGAGAAATGCTTATCACCTGGTTCGGATCAGAGAGGGGGATGAATGGAAGACAGGCTTTAATACACCTAGTGGTCATTATGAATACCTTGTTATGCCATTTGGTTTGACCAATGCTCCTGCGGTGTTCCAAGCTATGATCAATGATGCCCTGAGAGACTTCCTGAACCATTTTGTCTATGTTTACTTGGATGACATCTTGATCTATTCCCCAGACTCAGACTCTCATGTTGGTCTTGTACGCCAGGTCCTCAAAGGTTGCTGGAGAACCAGTTGTATGTTAAAGCTGAAAAGAGTGAGTTTCATCAAATCAAATCAAATCAAACTTTATTTATAGAGCACATTTTTCACGACCAATGGTTGACCAAAGTGCTGTACAGTTCAGTAAAACAAATAATACAATACAATGAGAATAATAAAAAGAATAAAGATAAAAATATACATAAAATACAGTGGACGAGTGTCATGCTCAGCCTGAATTAAAAGCCATGGAGTACAGGTGGGTCTTCAATAGGGACTTAAAAACCTCTAGGGTCTGGGCTGATCTAATATGCCAAGGCAAGCTATTCCAGAGCCTCGGGGCAGCTGCCGCAAAGGCTCGGTCCCCTCTGGTTTTAAGTCTGGTCCTGGGGACTTTCAGGAGCAGTTGATCTGCCGACCTCAGCGCTCTGGCTGGATTGTGACTGTGTAAAAGTTCAGATAAGTATAGTGGTGCCAGTCCATTTAAAGCTTTAAAAACAAATAGCAAAAGTTTAAAATCAATCCTGAAGCGGACAGGGAGCCAGTGTAGTGAGGCCAAGACTGGTGTAATGTGGTCGTGCTTTCTTTTTCCAGTCAGGAGACGAGCGGCAGCATTTTGCACGAGCTGCAGGCGACGGAGCAACGACTGGTCGACACCAACATACAGAGAATTACAGTAATCTAGCCGTGAAGAAAGGCATGGATCACTTTTGGAGTTTGGAGTAAGTGGGTCCAGAAAACCAGCAGAAAAATCATGAACATTTTGCCCAAACATAATAATCTCAGTTTTGTGTTGAGAAAATGTATGTCCATCCAAGTTTTTATATCAGATAAGCAATCAAGCAATGGCTGCAATGTATCCTTACTCTTGGATTTTAAAGGGATATAGATTTGTACATCGTCAGCAAAACAGTGGAAAGAAATGTTGTGTTTCACTAAGATGGATCCGAGGGGCAACAAATACAGTAAAAACAGGATAGAGCCCAAAATAGAGCCTTGAGGGACTCCACAATCAAGCAATGGCTGCAATGTATCCTTACTCTTGGATTTTAAAGGGATATAGGTTTGTACATCGTCAGCAAAACAGTGGAAAGAAATGTTGTGTTTCACTAAGATGGATCCCAGGGGCAACAAATACAGTAAAAACAGGATAGAGCCCAAAATAGAGCCTTGAGGGACTCCACAGGTGAGAGGGGCAGCGGTAGAGGAAAACTCCCCCAGGTGAACTGCGAAACTCCTATCGGAAAGATAAGACTCGAACCATTTGAGGGCAGTACCTGTGATGCCTACGCACTGTTCTAAACGTAACAGAAGGGTCCTGTGGTCCACAGTGTCGAAGGCAGCTGACAGGTCTAGGGCACAAGGACAGCAGAGTTACCTGCATCAACAGTTAAAATAAGATCATTAAAAACTCTTAAAAGGGCCGTTTCGGTACTGTGGCGCGGTTTAAAGCTAGACTGGAATTTTTCATTGATGCCATGGAGAGTTAAAAAACATTGCAGCTGAACATAGACTACCTTCTCCAGAACCTTCAACAGAAACGGTAGCTTAGAGATAGGTCTAAAATTAGAAAGAACAGAAGGGTCTAGATTTTTCTTTTTAATTAGAGGCTGTACTACAGCATGTTTGAAGGCAGCTGGGACACAGCCTGAACTGAGACAAGTGTTTATAAGAACAAGAACACTTGAGCCAACAGTATCAAAAACTTCTTTGAGAAAGCGAGATGGAATGCTATCAGAGGGGCAGTTCGTAGGCCACAGACCCTTCACTATATCTGAAAGTAATGACAGCGACACAGGCTCAAACTGGTCGAAAACAGCAGGGCACATCGGTGAAACAACAAAATCGGGGGCAGTCAGTGTGTGTAACTTAGACCTGAGAGCAGAGATTTTTCCGCTAAAAAATTTAACAAAGTCTTCACAAAGGGAAGCTGATGGCAGGATGGAAGGAACCTCACAGGGATTTACAAGAGTTTATAATGTTAAAGAGAACTTGAGGCTTGTGACTGTTTGTGAGGACTAGATCAGATAGATACTTTGTTTTAGCCTCTTTTACAGCTATCTGATAGATTGATAAAGCAACCTTTAAGGCCTCAAAGGAGACATGGAGTTTGTCCTTCTTCCACTTTCTCTCAGCACGCCGACATGAGCGTCTGAGAGAGTGGGTGGAGTCATTCAACCAAGGCTCAGAAAGTGCTTAAGTGCGTCTGGATCTAAGAGGAGCAACAGAATCCAATATACTTTTACATATGGAGTTAAAAATGCTAAGACATGCTAAGATCACAGTTTTCATCTGAGATCATACATTTGTTAAAAATAACTGAGAACTGGGATGCAGTTGAAGGGTTAAATGTTCATGAGCGGCGTACAGAAGCACACACCTTAGGCCTCAAACAGGGTATTGAAACAGTCAATAAAACAGGCAAATGGTCCGAAATACACAAGGTACAGATCTCGTTTACACAAACTGATAGACCAAATGATAAAACCCGATCCAAAGTGTGGCCCTTTTCATGTTTTGTTTCTAAGATTAAAAGAATCAATGAGATTTAAGAAATCCGTGACCAGAGGGTTTGATTCACAGCACACATGGACATTAAAATCACCAGAAATTAAGAGATGGTCATATTTCACCATAACCTTTGACAGAAGGTCAGCAAAGTCGTCTATAAAGTCCTTATTGAATTTTGGTGGACAGATTCCATTCAAATACCTGCAGCTCAAAGCTGGAGTAAGTGTCTAAATTGATCTGTCTACACTGAAAGCTGGATTTGTAAACGGAGGCCAGACCTCCACCTTAACCGGAGGTACGAGGGGAGCTGAAGAAAGTACAGTCAGGAGGAAGAAGTTCGGAGAATGGGGTGTACTCACCAGCATGAAGCCAGGTCTCCGTCACAAACATAAAATCCAGTTCACGAAAGGTGAAGAAGTCATTTAGCAGAAAAGTCTTAAAAAAGTGCAAAAAAAAGAAAAAAAGAGCAGTAGCAAATAAAATACTGAGCAAACAAAGCAGGCGAGGCAGACGGCGAGCCGACACAGGCGCCATCTTGTGTATGTTGGTTGTTCACAGTCAGCTGTGTCGTTCATGCCGACACTGTATCTTTCCTCGGTTTCTTCATAGCCCCTGGAAAGATGCAAATGGATCCGGCTAAAGTTAGTGCTGTGGCTCAGTGGCCTTCACCTGATAGCCACAAAAAGGTTCAGCAATTCTTGGGATTTGCTAACTTTTACAGGCGGTTTATCAGAAACTTCAGTGCCATAGCGGCACCTCTCCATGCCCTCACATCTCCACAGACTACGTTCCAGTGGTCCCCTCAAGCTGAGGAGGCCTTCCAGCAGCTTAAGACACGCTTCACCACTGCTCCCATCCTCACGGTTCCTGATCCCAGCCGACAGTTTGTGGTGGAGGTAGACGCCTCCAATGATGGGGCAGGAGCGGTCCTCTCCCAACGCTCTGAGAAGGACAACAAGCTTCACCCCTGTGCCTTCCTGTATCGGAGGCTTTCACCAGCTGAGAGGATTACGATGTTGGGAATCGTGAGTTGCTGGCTGTCAAAGTGGCTCTGGAGGAGTGGAGACATTGGCTGGAGGGGGCGCAGAATCCTTTTGTTGTATGGACTGACCATAAAAATTTGGAATACATTCGCAAAGCTAAAAGACTGAACTCCCGTCAAGCCAGATGGACATTGTTTTTTAATCGTTTTAACTTTGTGCTGTCTTACAGGCCGGGGTCCCAGAACACTAAGCCCGACGCCTTGTCACGTCTGTTTGACCTCGAGCCTACTGCCAAAGAACCTAAGCCCATCCTACCACTGAACCGTGTGGTTGGAGCAGTGACTTGGCAAATAGAATCTGAGGTGAAGCGAGCTAATGGTGAGAACCCAACACCTAGTGATTGTCCGGTGAATCGGTTGTTTGTCCCCATTACTATGCGTCCACAGGTTATCCATTGGGCTCACACCTCGCTACTCACCTGCCATCCGGGTGTCAAAAGAACCATGCATGCCATTTCCCAGAGGTTTTGGTGGCCCTCCATGGAGCGAGAGTATGTGGAGGCATGCCCCATCTGTGCCCGCAACAAGACCTCCTCCAGAGCACGGATGGGGTTGCTGCAGCCACTCCCCATTCCTACTCGTCCTTGGGCTGAGATCTCTCTGGACTTCGTCACGGGGCTCCCGGTCCACTGTTCTCAGAGTGGTGGATAGATTTTCTAAAATGACTCATTTCATTCCTTTGCCCAAGTTGCCCTCTGCCAAAGAGACAGCGGAAGTTATGATGACTCATGTGTTTCGTATCCATGGATTTCCCAAGGATATCGTGTCAGACCGGGGGCCCCAATTCATCTCTAGATTCTGGAAGGAGTTCTGCAAACTCATTGGAGCCACCGTCAGCCTCACCTCTGGGTACCACCCAGAATCTAACGGCCAGACAGAACGTCTCAACCAAGAGTTGGAAACATGCCTTTGATGTCTGGTGTCACAGAACCCGGCTTCTTGGAGCAAGAACCTGGTGTGGGTGGAATACGCCCACAACTCCCTCCCCACCTCAGCCACCATTCCAGTGTGTCTTTGGTTACCAGCCCCCTGTCTTCTCTGAGGCAGAAAAGGAGATCACTGTCCCATCAGCTCACGCCATGGTCCGGCGTTGCCACTGCATCTGGGCAGCCGCCCACAAGGTCCTCCTACGCAGTGTGGACCACATGAAGAGGGCTGCCGATCGGAGGCGCCGACCTGCCCCGGTCTACCAACCTGGCCAGAAAGTCTGGCTCTCTACACAGGACTCACCTCTCCACGTTGTCTCCAGGAAACTGGCTCCACGGTTTGTGGGTCCATTTCCTGTGTCGAAAGTCATCTGCCCCTCCTCTGTTCGTCTGCGTCTGCCTCGGTCCCTGAGAGTTCACCCAACCTTCCACGTCAGCCGGGTCAAACCAGTTAAGGAGAGCCCCATGGTTCCTGCAGCCAAACCCCCTCCACCCCCCCAGATGGTGGACGGTGGCCCAGTCTACTCCGTTAAGAAACTTCTTGCTGTGCGCAACAGGGGCCGGGGCAGGCAATTCCTGGTGGACTGGGAAGGTTACTGTCATCCCTAGAGGGAGGGGTACTGTCATGGCCAAGAAAAATCCAGAATAGAATTTAAAATCCTTCTCCTCACTTACAAGGTTCTTAATGGACAGGCACCATCATATCTTAAAGAGCTCATTAAACCCTACTGTCCTCCTAGAGCACTATGCTCTCAGAATAAAGGGTTACTTGCAGTTCCTAAAGTCTCCAAAATTAGGACAGGGGCCAGAGCTTTCAGCCATCAAGCTCCTCTTCTGTGGAACCGTCTTCCGGTTCTGGTTCGTGAGGCAGACACTGTTCCCACATTTAAAAGTAGGCTTAAAACCTTTCTCTTTGGCACCGCTTATAGCTAGGGCTGGCTCAGGTTTGCCCTGAGCCAGCTCATGGTTAAGCTGCTATAGGCCTAGACTGCTGGGGGATTATAGTGACACACTGAGCCTCTCTCTCTCTCTCTCGCTCTCTTTGTGTATGTTCCCCCGTAGTCCCTGTGCTCTCTTGCCTAGCAGGTCTCCCAGGACCGGGTTGGAACCTGATCCGGACTGCACCGATGTTGTGGTCTTGTTTGCCTCTTACGCCATTATTTTTTAATTAAAGTAATTGACTAAAATCGACATCTCTACTATCACTAACTTGCTTGCTCCTGCTTTTTGGTCTACGGCGACGTGGTTGGGATGGATCCATCTCGGCGTGGCTGTGCCTGCTGCCATGGACTACTACTGTTGATACTATTGCTTCTGTTAATACCACCACTACTGTTAATGCTACTACTACTATACTACCAGCACCAAATGAAGTTGGAACCCAAGGGCCTGGGCTACATGAGAGTTCTGCCTAAAAGCCTATTAAGGCAGTTTTTTCTCGCCACTGTCGCTGTAACGCTTGCCCCTGGGTGATGTTGGGAATTTGAAATTGTGTTGACTCTTGAAATTTTGAGCGTATTCTAGTCCTGCTCAATGTGTTTAGTGTCCTGAGATGACTTCTGTTGTGATTTGACACTATAAATAAAATTGAATTGATTTTAATTGTCTTTCCATCGATACCTGGTGGGCCGGTCTCGGCTGAAAATGCCCGGGACGATTTTTGGTCCCAGTCCAGCCCTGGAAAGTCCGGTAGCTGCTTGGCTCATTTTGCAGCATTAAATGCTATAGGCTTAAGCTTGTGGTAATTAGCGCGTCAACCCCGGTATTGTAGCGATAGGGACAGCCCACATTTCTCTTCATGCCTGCCTAAAGCCCAATGCTGGACTGAATAGTTTTTTTAAGTTTGCTGTAAAGGTCTCAAAATGTTATTAATTATTTATCAGTAATTAGTGAGGTGGCTTGACTCCAGCTGTAGGTACAGTGCTCTGATCCTCAGTTTTTTTTTGGGTGGTTATTGTGAATAAAAGTGCACTCTACTTGTCTAACTATTTAATGACACCATCTCTAAATTATTCTGGCATTTAGTTCTTTAAAAATGTATGTTTCAGATCTGCACATAACAACCAGTGGACTCGATACCGACATATCTGCGATAGGCTGACTGATACACCAGTAGGGCTCTAGTTACCAATGATGCTCTGGGTGGTTTTAGTCACCTGCTGTAGAGCCATTCTGTCCTGGGCTATGCACATCCCATGCCAGTGTTGGGGTAGTAGCAGACTCACATGCCAATATACACAACAAGCACAAGAGACCGCTAGTTATAATATAATAAGATTTATTAAAATCAGTATGATCGCAATCAATAACACTGCAATTAATAAAGCCTTATTACCTAACTACCTAACACACAAAGCTAAGCTAAACAATGGAAGAGACACACGTGGAGTGTGTGTGTGTGTGTGTGTGCGTGTGTGTAGAGAGAGAGAGCGAGAGAGAGGGAGAGATGGCCGGGTGCAGCCACCAGATGGAGCTATTCCTCACAGCGTTCAGGGGCGGAGCCACTGACATCTGATAGGATCGCGAGAGAGAGAGAGCGAGCGAGAGATGGCCGGGTACAGCCACCGGATGTCCTTAGCGTCCGCCGGAAACAGCTGGCGTAGGACACATGTGGGGCGGCGTATGTGTGCATGTGTGTGTTAGCGGGACACAAACAAAGAAAGGAGGAGAATGCGCGCGCAATATTCTGAGGCTCAGGAGTGTGATAGCAGTTACTATCACACGGGGCTTGTGAATGAACTGGCGTTCATTCAGCGGGACCGGTCTCTTAACTGATAGTAGACGCTTACTGAGCTCGCGAATATGGCTGAGGTTTAGTCAAAAACACCGTTACAGAAATCAACCCAGCAGCGTGGGTGCACAATCAGCATTCAAATACAACATTGAAAGCAACGAACTCGGCGGTCCGTGATCAAAACTTAAAACACGTTAACAAGAATTACAAGCATATCCTACACTATCAACCTTATGTCTCTGCCCAGACTGATAGCCTCTTACTGGTGTCGTTCCGTAGGTTGCGAGTCCGTCCTGGCGATGACGGCGTTCCTTAACGCGGCGGTAGTTCGTGGGCCCCGGCGTCAGCGGGGGACGTGATGAGTCGGCTTAGTCCAGACGAGAGCGGAGCATGTTTCCTCTCGTTGATCAAACTCAAATAAAGAAAACAGTTTGTGTTTCTTTCTTCCGCGGGCGGCAGTATAATCGCGGCTTGGCGATTTAGTCAGCTTACTTCAGACAGTGTCTGGTAGCTGGAAGGCAGGAACCGGCTTGGTTCCTCTTGTTGCAGCGGTGTGCTGAGGGAGGGGTCCCCTCCCGTTGCAACGTGGTGTTGCGATGGAAGCGTGTTGGAAGCGGGAAGAGAAGAGGGACGTTCTTAAGGTGGCTTCGGTTTATAAAGCTCACGGCTGCTGCAAGGGACCCCCCTGGGGTACCTGCGGTTGTCAGGGCACCAGTTGTGTGACGTTGCACTTCGCACCCAGGTGCGAGGTGAAACTAAAATGGCGGTGTAGTTTTTAATCCCCTTTGTCCCTTTGTTCTGACCGCATGTGTAGGCTTTTGTAGGCCGCATTGTGTAGTCCTACTGGTGAGGTCCCAACACCAGTTAGTAATGGTTCCAGTAGGGCTGGGTGGTATTCACAGTCAGCCACAACATGATTTTTTCAAAACTTCTTTACCACGAGGGATAATTCAAACACACATAAAACATTCTATGGACTACATCATTCCCACAGTTTATGGTGTTAATGCTTACAAACGGGTTACTTATGCAGTCCTGGGTGTACAGCAGGAGGGGGGATGAGCACACAGACTGGGGTGGCTCCGGGGTTCAACACCAGAGTGGAGGAGGTGTGGCTGTCAATCACACTGTCTGGGATCTGTTAGTGAGGATTGTGGCACTCAAGTGCTAACTTCATCAGTTTCATGTGGAAGATTTTGTTGAATGCTGAGTGGGAAATCAACGAAGAACATTGTGTCAGCGAAGGCATCAGTTAGCTCGTTGGGACTTGTTCTTAGTACAGGACCAGGGACGTAATCAGGCCCGGTAGATTTACTCATACTGGGTTTCCGCTCGGTACATTTTGCTAGCTACATATTTTATATGTCGCAATTACACGACTCTGCAAGGTGCAAGGTCTGTGGTGCAATTTGGCAAGACAGTGAAGACACTTCATGCAGACATTCTAAACAGCAGCAACAAAAACACAACCTACTTTTAACCAGAATACTAAGTTTCCATGATCAGCATAATTTCTTATCATTATATTTGTGGATATTTGTGTCTGTGTGTGTGTTGTGAGGGGGCTACATGTATTTGCCTGTGGGTCACAGTAGGCCCATCTGTTGTAAACCAATCATAGACACAGCTACAAAAAACTCCCCTGCAATTTGACCTCTCCATACCCCTTTTCTCTCTCTCTCTCTCTGATATATGATCTATTTATAAATAAATTATACAGTAATGAATTGTATACAGTATATAATATTTAGGTGCTGGAATGAACTGAATTAATGGAGAATAGGGAGCGGTGTCATGGGAAAACGCGAGGAAGTAGAGCGAGAAACCTCCTTTGAAAAAAAGGATGTACCTGCAAGGATACGGGATACATGTCCTTGCAGATAAGCTTTTTTGCTTTCAAGATTTAAAGTCACACATGCACAAACCACATGTAATCACAGGATGACATTCACTCAGTTTTACATCAGATGCTTGAATCACACCTCTCCTACAAGGAATAAAGTGGGCCACAGTATTACAAAGCTTCCTACCCACTCAGTTATTACACACCAACATAGCAGAGCAACATAACAACACACATTGACATCGAAAGGATAACTTGCACACCCTCCTAATACCCCTTTTAATAGCCTACGTAGCTTACAGAGACTCGGGAAAAGCTAATTATCCATTATGAAGCACAAACATAAAAGCAGGGGTATGGTGAGCAAGGATGAAGAAATGCCTCCAACAAACTAGCAGATTAAATGACAACCAGTCAGCAGCCAGAATAAAAGGCCAGGCGGGCCCTGTCCATGGTGCTGACGGCCTGTGTAGACAGCGTTTTATGACAAACAGCTATATTCAGGCCAACATGGCACATTGCATTGAAGCAAGATGGCCACATCAACAACTGCAGCGAGTTTCTTTGCCTGCCGAGGCGTTTTCAAAAAAGGAGTTTAAAAAATAAAAAAATAAATTATGCCAAGCCAACGAGTTAAAAGGTCGTATTTGACTTACCGTCTGCTGGTATCTGCAGAGCGCTGTCATTTGAGACGGTGAAAGTGTTCATTAACAACGTGACGTTTTTACCACCGGACATGATGGTCTTTCCACGACCGAGTTTTGTTTTCCCACCAACGTTTCCGGTGTTCGCCGTGTGTCGCTACTAGCTAAGCAGTGTGTTTTGCACACAAAATTTAGCTGATATAAATTGAGACATCACTCATGGTTCACTTTCACTTCTCACAACGTTGTTATCTTCCGGTTTTTTATCAGCTTTACCTGCGCTTCCCTCCGTGGCCTAGACAAGTGATGGCTCTGACCACACACGCTGACGTAATGCGTTCCGGTTTCACAAATGTAGTAGTAAAAAAACTAGAAGCAACAATACAATTAAAGTCCATTAGGCCTAGCTGGTACTTAACTAAAAGTTAAAATAAGTTATAAAATAAGTTATAATTAAGTAACTGATCATTAAGCAGTAGGTTAATATGTGATTATTAGATAGGTGGTTTATGGGTTAAACAAAACTCCTGTGAGATGATTTGGTTAGGTTATATTATGACCACAATTTAATAGGCTTCCATAGTATTTGGTGGGCATACAAAGACAATTGATGGTTTTCTGTCAATGTGTTTAATTGTGAAATGAGATTTGATGTTAAAAAGCTAAGACTTGTCGAAATAGAACTGAAGAAGCCTCTCGGAAGAAAGGCGAGAGAGCCTTTAAAGCCTAGATCAAGCACAGTTGCCTACAATAAAGTTTTCAAGGATTACCCGTGTCCTGGATGACTGAGGATCTTCTCAGACACTGGCATAAATACAGCTATTTAAGGAGTAACAATTAGTGCTTTCTTGGTATACCGTTAACACTTTTGGCAAACCAGACAATAACGATATGAAAGTGTCCAATACCTACTGAGCTCTCTTGACACAACAGCTCATCCTCCTGAAATTGCCAGTATGGCACATGGATACATTGCACTAGGATATATTTCAGCTGACATATGTTCTGGGCTTTACACTTCTTGGGCAAGAAACACGTACATTAAGATGCACCAAAAACGGGACTGCAACTTTTATTGAAAGCAAGAAAAAAGAAAGAAAGTTTGGGGTTTCATGGCTACCAGAATGCAGAGTGTCTGTTTGTAACTTTGCAAAGACAATAGGCCAAGAGCAAAATGGTCACAGCATTAGGCTTACTAGATGCATCAAAAGATATGACTGAGGGGGAGCAGAGCTAAACTACCTTCTGTTTATGCACTTGAGTGGGAGATGCGTTTCAGTGAGAATAGGACTATGCACTTTTTGATGCTCTCTCTCTCTCTCTCTCTCTCTCTCTCTCTATCTATCTCTTGCAACATCAAAGCTACTCTATGTCATTGTTTGAACAATAAGCTGTGACCATTCCGGCAATAAGAAAAGTAAAGCTTCTTTTTTTTTTTTGCTTGACTATATTTTTCCTCTTTTCACTCACTGCGCAGCGTTTACTTTCTTTCCCACAGGTGAAAAGTAAATATTTCCTACTTTCTGTAAAGTTCAAACAAGCATCTTTGAGGCATGTGAGCGGGATTTAGACTACAGAGGAGCAGAAGATGAGGTATGTACACTGTTTTCTGTCTATGTTTGTGCTCTATATCCTGAGATGGGAGAAAAAAAGAGTTATGAATATGCATAAAGCAAAGCGCTACACGCAGGTGACATGCTTGACTTGTATTACCGCTGTGAACAGCACCAGACAAATGTTGTCTCCCTCTCCCCTTCTCCTGGAAACAAGGAAGTGAGGGAGAGAAGGAAAGTAATCTCATGGGAACACTTTTCTTTTTCACTCTGTGGATGAAAAACCGCCACACTAATGATGCAGACTCACAGGCAAAGAGGCATAAAACCATGATAGCTCATCCACGAGCAGACACAAGGAGATAAAGATATACCCCCAACCACACAAACATGAGCCTCCTCACAAAACTGTAGGCAAACACTTTTCCTTTTCAAAGTGTTCAGGGGAATATTTTGGCCTCCTTTCCAACTCATTTAGAGTTTATTGTTAGCTAGCTGAAGGTGCTAGATGTGCAGACTACATACAGCCATTAAAGCAGAGAACTGTTGTTAAACAGAATCTGTATATGTCACCCTTATTATCTTCGACAGTTTAGTGTAGATATTGAGACATGAACAAGTTGTTCCTTGAGTTAGAAGTCAGAAAACTGAGGATCTTATCTCTCTTGTAATAATATTATAAAGACAGATAAGACAGATAAAAATGATAATATCCAAGCTCATTCGTCAACCAAGACATCTGCTTATGCATCTTGAGGATGGTGTTGAATTTGACATTAAACCTTTTCTTCAGTAAGACGAGAAGAAGTGCAGGGAACGTGTACTAAAAAAAAGAGGAGCATCACAGTACCGAAGGGGTGTCTCTTGAGGGAAAGCCAAGAATCCAGTTCAACAGTAAAAACAACAGAGGGAACAACAGAGGGAAAACACACACACATCCAAAGGTTAATATGATTCTCCTGTATATGCTCCATAGTGGATAATTTGAGGCCTGATTCAGCAACACTGCTTCGAGCTGAGTCATGCCAATGAAGTCATTAAAAAGGAGCAGTTTAAGGAAGTGTGAGAGGGATTCTCAGGAGAGAACACCAAATTCATCCAGTTTTTGAAGCAAGTCTATGTGTGTGGAGGCTTCGGTTCGAGCATCATATGTGGTGGAAGCTGCTGTCAAAGGAATTGTGGATGATCCCAGCCCACTCAATTTAAACACAATAAAAACACTGGTTGTGTGAGAATGTCTTGTTGGTCAGAGGGGTGTGATACATACAATAATGACCATATAACAATTAGACAGCACAACCTATCTATCTCATCTCATACGGATACAAAAACATCTATATGCTGGATATAAAATAACATTGAATATTAAATACAAAAATGCATAGTATTGCTCAAATTGCCACGGTTCCATTAGTGCGGTTTTTAACATTACAACCCACATTAATGATGAATGAAGTGCCTGAATTCAGCACCGGTCTTTTTTAATTTTGGATGTAGAAAATTAAATAGAAACAGCAGAATTATAAAATAAATATTCTTGTTTGGCAGAAGATGATGGGACAAGTAAAAGGGGAGGAGTCAAAATAAGTAAACAGTGTTGAGAGAGGTGGCTAAAGGGAGGATAAAGAAAACAGAACAGGAGGTGGTACAAAGGGGATTTAGGGAGAGGCATATAGAGGAAGGGGTGAGGGAAGACGAGGGAGGTGAGCGGGGTCAGACAGCGGGAGGAAGCTAATGTCTTTATTTCCTGGTGAGGTGGGACCTTGCATTTACCCTTGAGGTCAGTGGTCATGGACAGGGTCACTGGGGGTACTGTGAGGGGGGTATCGCCACGCAGAGGAAGAGAGAGAATATCTATATAACAAAAGGAAACAGAGCAAGAGACAGAGTAATAGGAGAGAGAGGGGAAAAGAAAGAAGAGGGAGACCTAGTTTTAGTCAGGAGGGGAATGTGCAAAGGTGGAAAGGTTGAGACAGGTTGAGAAGGTGAGAGTGCTCAAGGGAGGGAGTAGGGACACACACACACACATATATATTGTTCACGTAAAATAATTGTACATGTGGACTATAACTGCACATATGGTGTATAGGTCTTGTCTGAGGGAGTTTGTATGCTGTATATTTATAGTTCATTTATCGGCATTGGTCTGTGTGTGTGTGTGTGTGTGTGTGCGTCTGTGTGTGTATGAGTTTGTGTGTGTGTACGTGTGCTTTCTGTATGCATTGGAACTGCATGTTTATATGTGAATATGTGTTTCCTTCTCTCTAGAGGCCCTGCCAACGCCGCTGACAGAATAATACAAACTGATGCGATGTTTGATTCTTTCTCTGGAGTATTGTTAGCAGTTATCCTCTTGAACCTCTTGACTTACTGCCTTTTATTGATGTAAATTGCATTTGTCAAATACAGTGTGATAGATATCCAGTCTCAACCAGTCTCTGTGGCTTACTGTTTTTTTTTGCCCACGTGTAACCCTCAATCACATGAATTAACTTTGACAAACATGGTATGATTGAATCCCTTTATTGTTCTTCCGGGGTATTGTTACTGTGTTTAGTTCACCAACTGCTTAGCTCTGCACTTTTTATTAACCCATTTACACAATTTAATAATGTAGATGAAGTATCAATTATTTTACAAACTGATAATTTCACATCTTTATTGCTTTCTTTTACATCATTGCTTGATATCTCTTTGTGGGAGTAGTGCTGGCTCGTGTGTGTGTGCACGCTGCTCTCACTCAGCTTTCGTACTTAAAAGTACGAAAAGTAAATCACGATAATTTCGTATGATTTCCTACGTATTACACAGAGCCGTGGTCACGTAAACGATGCGCTTTATGCTGGTAGTTAGAGACCATCAGACCTAAACCTGACCATGACCTCCGGGGCATTTAGCTCAGGAGGTAGAGGGGGTTAGCTGGCGACCGCGAGATTGCTGGTTCAATCTCACTCTCCTCCAATTATAGCCCCAACCTTAACTTTTACCCTAACCAACAAACGAAAGATCGTATACATTCACTGAAGGATTAATATGAGAACAAAATGCATATTTTTCGCTAGGAATATCATCAAAACGTACTTTAATGCCGAAACAGCTTTAAAATGCTGCACTATGCTGCATTTTCCATTATGAATGAAAGGAATAGAAGACATTTTGATATTCGTAGGATAAAACACGAAAAAATTGTACATAACTTTTCGTACGTTTCCATACGAAAATTCATGAGAATACGTTGTGTGTGTGTGTGTGTGTGTGTGCGTTAGGGCTTTGACTCCGAACTTCGTTATTCAAATATAATTCGAATATCAAAATATATATGTATATTCGAACGAATATTAGGCAGTCCTTAATATTCGAACCTGTTATGGGCATTATTTTTTGTAAATGTCTTTGCTTGAACATTGTTTTCAATTCAGATTCCGAGGCTTTTTCACGCCTGGTGAAGTTGTGTGAATCGTGAGCTCATTAGCAAGGCTATCATTGGTCATCTGGGCTCCTATAGGTGACGTTAGCGTCCTGGTTTGCGGCAATTTTGCAGAACGGCCGCGTCAACATCGACAGCCCGCACTTGCGCTCCTTCCCGAGAACCGTAAACTCCAAGATGCGCCGCCGGGAATACTGCCCGTAAATAGGCAAACAAACACCGCCGAACAGTCGCTAGTGACGGCCCAAATAATTTCCGAAAGCAGCCTGGAGCTCTCACCGAAACCGGGCAGCACACGGCTCCGCGTGCCCACAATTACGCTTCGCAAGCCCGCACTCACGCTCCGTCCCGAGAACCGTAAACTGATGCGCCGCCCGGAATACTGCCCGTAAAAAGGCAAACAAACCCTGACCCGATAATGTCTGAACATGTGAAACACCTGGTATTTTTGGCGATTAACTTTAATTAAGTCTGTAGCCAAATAAACTGCAGCCAGCGAGATCTTTATGTGAGCGAAACAATCTGTTAATGGGCCGTTAATGGCTGGTAGGATGGGGTTTTGTTTTTAGGCCTACCTTTATTTTGTCTTTATTTTTGACTGCTTATTTAACTTTATTTTGATGAAACCGAATGCATACACAGTTTGTGTCTGACCTTAATTAAAGGTTCTGAAAACATCGTTGTCTGCCTATTGACGTTGACTGATAAACTGCCCTCTGGTGGACAAAACATATACCACTTAAGTACCATACCATATAGGCAAATACTGAAGGCATTTAATGGTCAGAATATTATTCATCAATATTCGAATATATTTGAATATTAATATTAATAAACAAACGAACTTCGAATATGATTTTCGGGCAAAAGTCAAAGCCCTAATGTGCGTGTGCGTTAGCGTAATTTATTCCACTGGACCCTCTTTGTCTGTCAGTTTTGATGCCGATGGTGGTCTCTTCTAGTAAAGATAGCTTTGAAACTAGACTCCAATACACAAACACACATTACATTTTATGCAGATTTAGAAACTGCAGAGTACGTATAACAAATAGGAAGTTACACGTGTGTTGCCTTCTGTAGGCTACATATAAATTTACAATGGTGTCTGCTCAACATGACAGGCTGTTGTGTTGTGATTTGCATTGGGGTCGAACAACGTCCCTTAGCTGTGATATAATAAGGTAAAATATTGTGATACATATCATGCATCACGATACAACCTAAAAATAATGCAATATTATTAGGCCATATCGCTCAGCCCTAGTCCACATCGAGTTTGTTTTTTATGTATTGTGTATGTATGTGTGTATTTGTCTTTGTACCTTGCTGCAGAAGCAATGGCATATCTCGGTCAGTGATATGATTCATGAAAATGGAACGCCAACTGAGTCACACAGAGAGAGAACAGTCTGTTCTCCAAAAATACCTTATCTGACTCATAGACACACACACACACACACACGAAAACTTAATCCAGAAGTTAACCAACAATCAAATGCAAGATTTGCATTTGCTTTAATAACATGTAAGGTCATATAGGCTTGTATTTTTACCTGTTAATTCATATTTCTCCTTTTTCTCTCTGGATTTCTGATGGAATTGACATGTGTATGACAGAATGTGACCCAAGACACTATAAATAACCAGTCACAGCACAGCCTCTGTTCACTTTTATACCCTCTATTGCTGTCCAGATCTAGTTATTCCTGTCTTACCTCTGGATGACTGTTATATAGCAGGTTAAAAATAGCCCTTAACCTTTCTGGGGTGACTGACAATGGTGCAGTGTCAATAAAAACAAATTCAAATTAATTTGGAACATCAGCCTGAGTGTGACCCGCGTCCACCAAAAACTCATGTTCCTACAAAACCATTATTCACTGTATACATCCATCCATTATCTGTATCTACTAATTCTACACAGGGTTGTGGGGGAGCTGGAGCTGATCCCAGCTGACATTGGGCAAAAGCAGGGTACACCCTGGACAAGTCACCAGTCTATCACAGGGCTGACACATAGAAATTCAAACCTATGGGCAATTTAGAGTCACCAATAAACCTTTCCTCCATGTCTTTGGACTATGGGACCGTGAGGAAGCCTGAGCACCAGGAGAAAACCCAAGCTGACACAGAGAACATGCACACTCCACAAAAAAACTCCAGAATGCCGACCCAAACTCAATTTCAAACACTGGCCACTCTTGCTTTGAGGGGAGAAGAAACCACTACATCGCTCTGTATATAGTTAGTGTTTAAAGTAAATATTGGCTTTGATGAAGTCTACTTGAAATTTCAATCAGATGACTTGGTTATCATAATGATGATGATTATCATGCTGGTTTAACCATATTCTTCTAGTTTTCCTACTTTTCAGTTATGATGTCATCTGTATCAACCAGTGACTTATTAGATATGTCCGTGATCCGAGTTTTCCCTTACACCCATATTTCTATCTTGTTCTGGAGTTATTCTTCTTACCAGTCTCAGCATTGGGCATCTGTATGACAGAATGTGATTCAGTCAGCTATAAATATGAATGGCCTTTCTGCTCGGCCAGCCACACAGATTAGCAACTCTTTCTGCTTTTCCACTGGGCTTGAACCACACTGCAGCGTGCACACACTCTAACACAAACAATTAACCCTCACACACTCATTCTCACTTGCCAATGCTCACTACCCTGCACACACAAAACATTAATTTCATTGATATAAACATATCCACAACATGCTGGACCAATATACCAGAAAGAGAGAGAGAACTGTGTACGTCACCTGCTCTCACATCACCATTTATCTCACTTAATATTTTCTGCACAAAATTAGATTTTTAAGCAGGTCTTGCTTTCAACTATACGGAATTTTGATCAAGCACTAACTAAGGTGGTTGTACATGGGAAGGAGATTCTAACTGCGAACTCAACACTTTTCATTTCACCTCACTGATTCATAAGTGGGCAATGATAAACTTGGTACATATAAGAGGTTGATTTGTAAGAGTGCATCAATGGCAGGAATGCAATTAAATACCTTGCTTGAATTTGAGCGTTATACTTGTTTTCAAAATTATTTACCAGAAATATGCAAACTATCACCATTATAGAAGTACATTGGTTCGATGTGTAAGAAGGTGGACAAATTAATAATCCTTGATCTCCATGCTTTTGTTTTGTGTTTTAATTGTATCTAGATCAAAATTCACCACTTCTAAAATAAACAGTGTCAATCAGGCTTGTTGACCTCAGAACTTAATGACCATTCTACCCATTTATGTTCAATGTCAGACCTGTACTTAACACTTGTACGTATATGTCAATACTTGGTGGGTATGATTTGGTTTCAGTGAACGTACTACTGCTGGTACATGAGACTTACACACATTACACTCTTAGAAATAAGGGTTCCAATAGGGTTCTTCTACAATGGCTGAGGTTCTACCTGGAACCATTTGCTTCTGAAAAACCTTTTCCCGAAGAAAAGGTTTTTCAAGGGTTCTTGGTAACACTATTGGTTCCAGTAAGAACTATTTTGATCCAGAGAACCATTTTTGGAAGAAAGAGTTCTTCAGGGATTGTTGAAAGCATGGGTATAAGATCCTGTGTCACCAGGGACATACTTCCTGATAACACTTACCAATAATGGTGCAAAGTACAATTCTTTGTGACTACTGATACAAATACTTTTCATATCCATTTTTTGTAAAGTGCACATCTTGGGATTTGAACACCTGCCTCCCAGTCTAAAGTCACTGGCAGTAGTGACTGAGCTAAACAGCTAACTGCATTGAGTCATCGGTCCACCATACTAGTCTATTACCTTACACCTTCTGATCAGACATACAAATAATGGCAGTCCTATAACTGAAATGTTCTGTTACCAATTTATTTTCACAACCATTAATGATAAGAAAGCAAGAACTTCATCAGCAAATCGTGTTGACCCAGGCAACGATTAAGTGTGACTGGGATTTTAACCCCCACCCTCCAAATCTAAAGTCTGTACCATTACTTACTGAGCTATCCAGCAGAAGGTGTAGAGCAGGGACTCCTCTGACTCGCCACACTCACTCACACAGCCAGGTTGTCCTTCATGTCAGTGGTCAGACAGAGGGAGCTGATCATAGGTCTGTTTAGCTCTGTCTGTAAAATGTGTGACTTCTGCTTTTAGGTCACAGGTTCAATTCCCATGTTGAGAGATATCATACCTTGCTGATTGCACTAGCTTTGTTGGCTAGGAGCTGGTTCTTAGTGCCAGGTGATGGGGGTTCAAGCCCCAGCAAGGGTGATAATGGTAATACATCAAAAACATGGTAGTCTTTGTGATACAAATGTACAACATTTTAGAGTAATGATAGATGATGTTTGACGAAAACATGAGAATTTTACCTCAAAAACAGATTTTTTTTTTTTTTTTACAGAGGTTTCAAATCGACCTGCGCGACAGTGAATGGCTTACTCAATTTGTGAAGCCACAGTTGAGTTGCCACTTACCAATTAGCTCAGTGTGATAGACAATGGTCTTTGGTTCCAGAAATTGTGGATTTGGTGCAAAAGGAACATTATAATGTCAACTGTCTTCACTTCCTATTCTCCTATTTGTTGCTCAGAATTGCCTAAATTTGCCAAAAATAGCCCAGACCTGATGCATCGCTGCGCAGCAGCTATAATTTGTGTTTATTTTTTAAAGTTTAGTACACTACTCCCTTCTTCAGGAGGAAATGACACACAGCAAAATCATAGCTAGGGGAATTGAACCCTGGGTCCCTGCAGCAAGGATATAACCCCTCTTTCTGGGGCATCTAAGTTAGCTATACTACTCACTGGACAAAGGCTTTTGAAAGTTTGTTACAAGTCACTTGATCTAGAGTTACAGTTTGAGGTTGTGAGTTCAAGGCCTGGTTGATGCACAGTGACCATGTTAATGCCTACTGAGGTGATGTGTGGATTATTGACAGACAATTTGTAAAATATTAAACACTTATTTTACAGACAATTTTACGCATGTATTTGTCTCCTCCTCATACTTTTCCATGATCGGCCTCATCCCATGGCTGCTGTACTCTGCTGACTGGCTTAGTCAAGTTGTGAAGCTGCAGATAAGTTCAGTGATAGAGGAAGGTCTTTGACATCAGAGGCCAAGCCTTAACTGATGCAAAAATCACATTGTAATGCTGACTTTGGGGCTACCGCATCAGGGTTTGTTGATGCCGGGAATTGAACCTTAATCTCCCAGGGGAAAGGGTGAGCTTTGGTGTGTTGGGCCTGGGAGCTGGCCCCATGGTGGCTGTCATGTGTGAGTTAACAGCTGGTTGCCCCATGGATTGCGCCATATGGTCTGGTCTTCCCCCTCTACAAACCAGGTGTGACATACCAATAGTGATTACTGTGAACAGAACAAAGATGAACAGAAGAGAGAGAGAACAGAAGAAACTTCAGAGAATCAAGGTGAGCTAAATATAATATCTTATTTCAGCATGCTTGACCCTAGCTGAGGACTTTTTTGGTGAAAGGTGGACTGAGCATTTGTTTCTTGTTATGTTTTGTTAATTTGCTTGTTTGTTTGTTTTCTTGTAGAAATGACATACACAGCTTGGACGAAAGCCGAAGTGTGCCATTGGCTTGAAAAAGAGGGTTTTGCTGAGATTTCCATTATTGTTACAATACGTAACATTTTGAGTACTTGTTACATAAAACTGAAAAGTATTTTAACATTATTTAAATCAATGTGAAAACTTTGTGGGGTTCCCTCACTTTCTCATGATTCTGTTCCACTGTCACAATTAGTACGTACAGTATGTACTCTGATTCCTTTAATTGGACCATGCATTATTTTATTGTTTGTAGATAGCTTACAATAAGGCGCAGTAATTGCACCTTGGATTGATGGAACTCAAACTCTTTTTCGTTGCTGGAGATTACACAAATCCACCTACTGAGGACAGCATGATGTGTCTGGCCTGTCACGTTGCTGATTCTACTGGACCTATGCTAACTTTTGACCTGTTCTCCCCTGGGACCTACACAGCCTGTTCTGTTGGACTATCTTTAAATAAATGTTTTTCTCATTAAAATGTT
Source organism: Chelidonichthys spinosus (assembly GCA_029853015.1). Classification (NCBI taxonomy): domain Eukaryota; kingdom Metazoa; phylum Chordata; class Actinopteri; order Perciformes; family Triglidae; genus Chelidonichthys; species Chelidonichthys spinosus. The sequence goes on from CM056821.1 coordinate 22,433,401, forward strand.
TTGGATGTTTGTTCAATGTCAACATGATAAATGACCACAATATAATATGAACTAAACTGATCTGTAGAATACAATATGGTTCTTTATAGAACCCTCAGAAGACAAGACAGTTATTTGTGAAAACCTTTGAAAAGGGATGTTTTTAGAACCCCCTGTGTGAGGACTAGATGAAACCCTTGAAACATGAAAGGGTTCTTGGTGGAACTCCTTTTGTGGGTTTAAGATGAAACCCTTGTAACATGAAAGGGTTTTTGGTGGAACTCCCTGTGCGGGTTCTAGATGAAACCCTTAAAATATGAAAGGGTTCTTAGTGGAACTCCCTGCGTGGGTTCTTTGTAGAACCTCTAATGAGGGGTTCTGGGTGGAACTCCCTGTTTGGGTTCTAGATGAAACCCTTGGAAAATGAAAGGGTTCTTGGTGGAACCCACAGTATGGGTTCTTTGTAGAACCTCTCATGGAGGGCTCTGGGTGGAACCTTACACACACAGTTCTAGGTATAACCCTTTTATGTGGGGTTCTCAGTAGAACCCTCCAAAAGGGTTCCAGGTGGAACCTTTATAAAAGGTTCTACCTGGAGCCAAAAAGGGTTTTCCTATGACGAGAAGCCGAAGAACCTTATATGGTTCTACTTAGCACTTTTATTTCTAAGAGTGTAGCACAAGCATACACCAGACAGCCACTTTGACCAAGAGACATTTAAAAGAGGGTCTGATTGAATTTAAGAGTGTCACGTCTTCTTAACACCAGACTGAAAGTATCAATACATTTATACTCACTGGTGTTATAAATAGCACCCAAGAGGCAACTAGAAACCATAAAGTAGGGTGACAAACAGATCCTTGGGCTATTAATAAAGGGGGATGGAAAACTATAATCAACAAGCAGAGCGAGAGGGAGGAAAATCCTGACACCAACACTTAGGGTCAAGAACAAGAGAGAGAGAGAGAGAGAGAGAGAGAGAGAGAGAGAGAGAGAGAGAGAGAGAGATACATATAGAAATTAAGGTGGTTAAAATCACAGTGATGGATCAAAAGTAAACAGACAAAGAAATATGTCATGTATGCTTCATAGTCTCTAAAAATATGTATACAGTTTGTTTAAAAGTTATGTGTCTTTGACCTTATCCTAAAAGTCTATAAAAGAATAGCAGCTTGGGATGATGTTATATAAAATTAAATTAAATAAAATTAATTCGTCAAGCACCGAATTACGACCATATGTTACGTTTCAAAATAGCGCGCCCTCTAGCGGTCAAGTAGATATCGACACTCCGTTTCTGAAGTTTTGCACAGAATACTACTGTAATGTGTACTGCCCCCCCCTGCGCACGCGGACGATCGCCCCCCGTCAATCATCGGCAGAGACCCCCCCCACACGTCGACCTAACCCCCCCGCGCGCGTGGACGATCGCCCCCCGTCAATCATCGGCAGACACCCCCCCCCCCCACACGTCGACCTAATCCTAACCACCCCCGTGGACGATCACCCCCTGTCAATCATCGGCAGAGACCCCCCCCCCACACGTCGACCTAACCCCCCCCCCCCCCCTCGCGCGCGCGGACGATCGCCCCCCCCGTCAATCATCGGCAGAGACCCCCCCCACACGTTGACCTAACCCTAACCCTAACCCTTAAACACAATTTACTGTACTTACCTTCATTAGTCCAATGAAGTTCCAGCCACTACTATCGTCGTTGCGGAAGAATCTCCTCAATACGCACGTCGAGGATTAATCCACGCAATATGCAATGCTCTTATGTCACCAGTAGGAGTGCTCATCTAACATACGCTCCCAGAGGTCGTATTTGAGGACGTGACACACAACCTATTTGGTCGTATGAGTTGGAGGGCTTGTTGAGTATAAATAAGTTGCTGAGGTCAAAGGTCAATAGTCAGATTTCATCAGCAGTCAAACTGCTTTTAACACTGAACTCCCGAAAGCTCAAGCACTGTTGTTCTAACAATTGAGTCTTGTTTTGCTAGTGTTGGGAATAATCACAAATGGTAATGATGACAATTACGTTATGACCCTGCATACGTGGCAAATCGGCTCGGAAAGTTTTTATATTGGAGTTCACGAGGAACTGAATGAGCAATCTGATTAGTTAGCTGTTTGATTTATTTTAACATAAATTATTGTTGCCATGACTTTTGTTTTAGTGTGCCCATAAGTCTTTAAAAGCTAAAGTAAGTTTATATTTATGATGCTTTTATTGGACAGTTCAACTCTGCTACTGGGGTTGCAGTGTCCCAAAAATCAGCACTGAAATTTTAAGGTAAAATTATGACATAATCAACAATGAGGACCCAGAATTCATTGCTTCATTGACTCTGTTGTCTATTTCTAATGGACACTCAGGTAAAACTAGGGCAGAATGCTCACGCGTGCACACACACACACACACACACACACACACACACACACACACAATACTGTATATACAGTACACAACTCTAAGTATGAAAGGTTAGACAGTTTGCTGTTCTTTCTCTCTCTCTTATTCCATCCCATTACCACTGGCCATTCCATGACCTCTGACCTGTGCACTTTATGCCTGCATCAGCTGCATCTTGCTCGAAGTGCTCGGTCATCACTGGCCAAGAAGACTTTTTCTCTTCTTTTTTTTCATTTTGTCATGGCTTCCCTGAATAATTATGTTAATTAAATAAGTGTTAATAATGAGCATATTTACATGGAAACATCATCATTATTCAAGAAACATGCTTATCCTGAATATTGAATGGACTGGATGAAATGTCAGCCTTTGAATTGTAAGTTATGAGTGTCAAGAGATAAATTAAAGGGACTGTTTATTGCAATAGCTGAGATTTCAGCGAACATGCTATGAGGTTAGTAACCTGCACTGGAAACCTGTAAACAGGGCAGACAGTGCTCCTTTTAGAGTGTGATATATTGTTTTAGACACATTGCAAACATGGGCTAATTAGCGTCATAAGTTGTTGTTTGGCAAGAGGCAAGGTGTGCCCATTTTCTTCCCAAGAGTGCCCCTTACATTATGTTTTGCTCCTTTTGGTCACGGTCGCGTAGGTCCTCCTGCCCTACAGGGATTTATATATTCCACTAGGAAAACAAGGTCACCTTTGTCTAACTCTGTAGATGTTGCCAATTTCCACCCTGGGGAAAAATGAAATAAACTTCAGTGGAGGCAGATTACAAGACTGGACACGTCCCCTGCCATGGCTGCATAGTTTGCGTATAGCAATGATACACACACACTAGCAATTTCTGCTGGGCAAGGCCTCACTCTTCCTGCAGCAGAAAAACGCTTTAATTTTCTGGATATTTTTACATTTTTGCTGCTTCACTGTTCAGCACTCTGCAGGCAGCATAGAGGGTGAGGGAAAAATAAAGAGAATGATAGAGGGGAGAATGACAGAGTGAAAGGAGGAGAGAAGTGAGCTAAAACTGCTAAAAAAGCAGTATAGATAGTCATGTTGAGGTCTCATGTATATCACTTATATGCTATTATACAGTACATACAGTATTACACCCAGTCTAGACACACAGCATAACATTATCAGAATCAGGCAATGCAAATGGGACTCTGATGTTGCTGAAGTGAGAACATAAGGTATACATAAAGTAAAAACAGCAAACACGCAGCGGAATAAACCAAAATATGCATATATAGTTAAGAACATGCTAGAACAATCTGCTAGTGTGATACAACATGGCGACAGTATGCAAATGGATCGAAAGGAACTACTCTTCATGCCACCCTGATGGTGATGGTGGTGGTGTAGTTGTGGTAGCTCAGAGTGAATAACCTCTGAGTTAATGTGGTCATTGAATCAACATTTTTGTACTTTCCTTTTCGACTGAAAATATGATCATGAGACAAAAGGTAGTATCTATTTGTGCTAGTTATATAAGTAACACTCAGCAATGTCCCATCTATCTTCAGTAATTCCATGAATACAGTGCTGAGGGGCAAAACATGCTGTCCTCCTGCTAATGAAGCTTTCAGCCCGGCGCTACAACCACACAATGACAGCTGGCAGGGGAGGGGCAGGAACTACACGCCATGAAATAAGAGGGGGTAAAAATTGATTAGCAATTTTCATTTGCGCTAAGCTAAACAAAAGAAGGCTGCTGCCCTACTTTGCATATCATCATGGGGTGGGAGAGGAGGAGGGTGGGCAGTGTTGATGGTGTTAGGGTGGGATGGAAATCTCTAAGAGCTCAAGGCATCTATTGTTTAGTTAGAGAGGATGTGGGTGTGGGGGAGCAAAGAGGGACTCGGGACAGGAAAACAAGAGGACGAGGGATGCTGAAAGTGACAGAAGAAAAGGAAAGGGGGGAAAGTGAAAGAGAGGACTCAGAGAAGGACCTTAAGAATAGGGAGGTAGGTGGGGGGAGGAGGTAGTGGGGTTAAAGAGGGTAAAGTGAGGGATGGGAGAATTGGAAAAGGGACAGGGAGGGAAACACTTAGGGACAGAGTGACGGCAGAGAAGGAGACGGTTAAAAAGATGGGGGCTGGGGGGGAAAGTGACGAACTGAGAGAAGAGAGGGGGAAGGAGAAAATGCAAAAGAAATCAAAAGTAAAGGGCAAAAAGCCCACACACAAAGCCCCCCCCCCCCCCCCCCCCCCCAAAAAAAAAAGGGAATAATGTTAATTAATTTATTTGATAGCACATATTCACATCAGTGGTCATGGGGTTGCTGCTGAAATTATAGGGGCACAAAGAGGTAATAGGAAGAGAGCTTGTGCGGTGTCCAAGAGTTTGTGACCATTTTTGAAAATCAAAACTGAACCAGCACAGACTCACAACGCTCTTTGAAAAACAAAAGCAAAGTCGCATGGGAAAAAACGTCGACACCACCATCATTTTTAAGTTATTAAATTCACTGAATACAGACACACTGACAACAGAGGAGTCTGCCAACACTGAGGAAAAAACTGCGGTACGTGTGCAGTACTGTGGCCAAGCCATGTTGTTGTAGGGGCAGTTTTCTTTAAGGGATGACCAGGGTGCATGATGGTTTATTAACAGTGGCTAGAACAGTGGGTGTTGGTACTTTCAGCAGGTTGTCATTCAGTTTTAGTGGCTAGAACATACGCATAGACGCACACACACGCACACACACACACACACACACACACACACACCACGGTAATAAATGAAAAAAAAGCGAGGAAAAATAGCAGCTGGTAAGTGAGTGAGAGGTGGAAAAAATCAACAATTTTTAACCAAAACACTGTACACAACTCTAAATTTAATTTTCTGCAAGATTAAACACAATAATGACTAGCCTTATAAAAAGCCATAACTAATGGCTTCCAATGAGCCAATCTATAGGCATTGATCTGCTCAGTATCTCGCAGACTTGCAGTGCAAAGCTTATAAATGAAGGAGGGAAGAGGCAGGAGGAGAAGAGGATGGAGGAGCACTTTAAGGAAAAAGATGAGAGTGGAGGAGAAGAGAGGAGGGGAAGTGGGTGGTGAGAGAGAGAGAGAGGGAGAGAGGGAGAGAGAGGTCCAGAGAAAGGGGGTGAAGATGGAGAAGACAAATGAGAGGAAAAAAGGCAAAGAGTGCAGGCAAGAAAACAAAAGAAGAAATTGGTCGAGCCCTAGTCGATGTAGGTTTAGCTATTTATTTATTTACTTTAATGTCACATTAACAAAATGTCTATTTATACTCTATTTATATTTGGCAATTAAAGGGGCACTCCACCAATTTTACAGATGAAGTTCAGTTTACTCCTGACAGACTATACTCAGATAATTAACACAAGCATTTATGTTCAGTGGCTCTGGGCGGAACTTTTCTAAAGTCTAATAAACTACATCAGTATGCTTAAGCCAAAATGCTAGTAAAATAGCGTCAGAACCTCTGCATTGCACATTTTCTGTTAAGCATTCACGTGCCCCTCAAAACAGTGTTAAGCCAGATGTGTGGAGGTAAGAGCAGGGTTTGACCGTCCCTCTCAAGCTCTCTTTGCTCATTATTCACCCGTTAACTCTTGTTACGTTCTGTTCATCCGAACAAGCACAACACCATGAATACCTTCAATGACAGTTTGTCCAAAAGGGTGTGTCATTATCCCAATTTGAATGATTATCATTCTGTTCTGATCAGGTATAAACCTTTGCGTTCATACATAATGGAACAACACATCATAAGCTTTGTTTAGTTTGTTTTGAGCATAGCCCCACTTTTATAATACTCCATGCACACAATTAGGCTAGTTAGAAACAGGGACAATAACCAAGCACAATGCTATACAAATCATTGCAATATGTCACTATTTCTATCTTATCTATCTAGTAGTTGCACTAATCCTGTAATAATAAATGGCATCTTCATATGTTGTTAAGAGACACGAGTACAAAAGAGCAACCCACTTGGAATTACAACACGTCACAATAATAGTCATCATTATATATTTTTTAAAGGTTATTAGGGCAATTAGCCATCTAGTGGTATTCTGCATTGCTAATCCTGCACTTGACAGCTTTTTAGAGACTCACTGACTAAGAACTAAGGGTGGCGGCATGTGAGGAGGAGGAGGATGGAGTGAAATGAAACAATCCTCTGCTGAGAACGCACAGAAGCTTAAATCCGGAGAGGGCTGCTTGTGTTAATCCCCATGGATTAAGCTTCTAAATACTCCGATTCAAGCCAATTAATTCATGCATATATCTGTCTCCAGCTCTTTTCATGTCATTTAAAATGATGGAGGGCGACTTCCTGGGAAATCAGGCTGAGGGTGGATGTGTATCTACATTAATGCACCCAGGGCTCTCTCTTCAGGACCATGCGGCTACATACATCCTGATGCTGCAAACACACACACACACACACATTAGGGAGGTATACATTGAGAGTTTAATGGGGAAATGATGGTGGGAGGGTGAGGATTGTGAGGGGCCTCCGAAAGTTGACTGACATATTCTGACAGCTGAATACTAATCATGAGATCAACCTCTGGCTAAATCTACAGGATTTCACTGGGGCCTCTGGCTGGGAGAAGCATAGAAAGGATTAGCAGTAAATACAGAAGGCTTATAGAGAACAGAGAGACACCAGTGGATGGACTCAACAACTTTAAAAAGGTTGAGAGGGAGAAGGAATAAGGATGCTGAGGATGGCAAAAGGGATCCACGTGGACATAGGACAAGTGCATTGACCTAAATGTATGTAAATTATATTGGTTTTATGTCTTCCCATTATGATTTTAAAATAAGCACACATATTCAACAATGGGAGGAAGAAGGGAGTAATAACAAATAAGAGACAAAGTAAGAATTAAAAAAATACATGATATAGTAAAATGGAGAGTTGCTCCAGAAAAGATGCACTGCAGTTTCAAGCTTTCGATTTCTCTTTAAAACCATCATTAGGAGCAGGTATAAAGCTGCAACAGTGCCTCTGGCCTTTTTTCGGGTATAGCTCTACTCTTCTATGTTTTAAATACCAGTACATCTCCTAGTAAAGTAGAGTGCTGGGTGAATACAAATAGGTGACGTATGAAAAGAAAGAATGAAAGAAAGAAAACAAACAAGTGATCCACTTCATACTCTTCTTGAGAGGTTATGAATGAATTTCCTGTTTGCAGTGATGTCACTATGCTGTCTCTAATGACATCACCAGGGCCTGAAGGGGAATGCAATAGTGTTTGAGAAGCTTTGGATCTCTGGTTACCAATCTGTGTGTATCTGCCTGTGTGTGTGTGTGTGTGTGTGTGTGTGTGTGTGTGTGTGTGTACGTGCGTGGCAGGCAGTTACTGCTGCATAGAGTATTAATAGGAACGCACATCGCCCAGAAAGGCTTCCAGATAAATAGAAGCTCACACCAAGCCTACGATCAGATTGCATCCTCCAGACAATATCAAAGACTTGTGGTTAATCGGATACAGTAATCTGATTACCAAAAACGTAACACACACTAGAAGAAAATGTATTAATATATTTAGAAATTTACAATTGTGCAGTAGTAAATATGGAAAATATGTAATTTGCCACCTAAAGTGCACAACTCGAAGAAGGCTGACATACTGCTGTTGCAAAGCTAATGAATAAAGATAACAGCTCAAACATTGTTGGCCAAATAAAATAGAGCCATCACTGTGATTAGCTGTGGTAATCAGGATCCACCCAGCCTGGACTCAAAGAATGTATTAGTGAAGTGAAGCCAACCCACAGAATGGTAACAACTTTACAAGGCACATGGGTATACCTATGATTAACAATAACCCCTCTGGGGAAAACCATGTTCCCTGCTGGACCAACGCTACATATTTGGGAGCAGTTGGCAATGCATATTTTGCAGAGCAGAGACCAACTGTGTTACAGTGAGTGTTACAGATTTCAGAGAAAGCCAATACAAACACAGAGAGAACATAGAAATTTCGCAAAAGAAAGGCCTCAGTGTGAACCACTGTACCAATGCTTAATCTCAGGATGCTAAACATAGTCAAAGATAAGTACATAAGTGCTAATATAAATGCTAAAAACAAATTATTATTTGTCAAATACTGACAAATTATCATAAAATACATTAAATGTGTTAAAAATATATTTAAATTATACTGTAGACTTTAATGTACATACTATAATATTCTTGTTTTGGATGTTATAATTATTTATTTTGTATCATAGTTAAGAGAATTATTCAGTTTTTAGTCAACATTAGATCTGAATAATAAAAATAGAAATGCATAACTATGAGTGGATACCACTGCTCCTCTTACCTGCTATTCTTCAACTCAGGTAACTGCTGTATGGTGTGCTCAGTCCTCAGATACTGTAATAAAGTTAGACAAAAAATGATTGTAATTGATAAACTGTTGTCAGATGTATACTGCAACAAGTGAACAATGGGACACATATGGCAGGGCAGATGACAAGACTGACCAGTAGCATTCCAAGAGTGCAGATCTGAACATCTTTCAAGAATGCTCGAAATGGAAACATCACACTCTCAATCTTGAAACTTTGCATCTGTCTGACTCTGATCCCAGGCTCCGTCTCTCCTTATCCTCATATCCTCTCTTTCTTTTAACACTCATTCCGACTCTCTTTCACTCTGATCTCACTGCAGCTTCTCTGATTGGCCAACCCTGCTTTGTGCACTAACCAGTGACACGGTTTAATTATTGAGCGGCTGACCTCAATTGGTTGGCTGGAATAGCCTAAAACACATTGCCTGTCACACAAACACACTGCATGCACACACACATTTGCACACCACGCATGCACGCGCGCACACACACAATCTCACTACGTACTACACACTTACATGCTCACCCTGGGGACAGTTTCTAAAGTCTAAATATATATACTGTGGACAGCATCAACTCTGCCTGTTACTCCTCTCAGTTCATTGATGCTGAGAGCATTAACTATGATATGAATCATGCTCGATAAGCATATTTTTAGAATAGTTTACATAAAAGCATGAATTATTTACTTTCCAAGATGTATTGAAAGATCCGTCATTGACAAAACAAATTTGTTTGTGGATCGAATTTCAAGCCAAGAACCTAATTACAGTACAGCCTGACTTACATTAACCAAAGAACACTTTTCACTTTTTTTTTGTTTGTCAACATGAAATGTATAATTTAGATGCCTGTTGCTCTAGTACCACTGCTTGTGAGTATGTAAAACACATATGGGGAGTAAGTAATATAATACAACTCAGTTATTTCAATTAAATGCCTTTGTTAGGGAAATCATATTACCAACAGTGTGCAGTCTATTACTGAATATGGTTTTGCTGTTTGTGCTAAACTGGTGACTAAAGCTCTGATAACAACACAGAAGGAAACATTTTATCAAATCAATAATGTATGATGACAGGCAGCGGCTGTATGAATACAGTATGATACTCATACAAGGGTTTCCTTTAAAGTTTCAGGGAACTAAAATAATCACTATAATTTATGATACAACACTGATGTTGATTGGAAACATGAATCCTGTGATATGCCTTTCACAACTGGGGCTACAAGAAAGAGAAATTATATACATCCTCTGGTATTCTATCTATGCACTTAGTTTGCTATAATTTAATATCTAAATATATCCCAGAGAGTATGATCTCGGTCACACTATAGTCTCCCCACAAATGATCAAACGCAGTCAGTGATACTACACATGTGATATCCATATTGCTTCATAAGACATGATGCAACCAGGGAATTTTTAGATTAGGGTGTGATGGCATCCTCCCTGAAATATTAAATGCCTTTCCACTGATGAGAGAGTATTTCACCCGCCTACCATTTGACATTTAATGCCATAAAACGGCACACGTCTTGAGTAATGGCATGCATCTCAAGAATGACTTCAATATCATGAGTGACAAGTTGACTCCCATTATATCTTAATGAGTGTAACCTAACTGGGCTCTGTGACATGCTATGTGGCTTGTGGCCTATCATTAGTTACAAATAGTTCAGTGGGTCACACTGCTTGGCTCTGATCCTGAGACATCACAGGGTTTGAACATACATTCCCCAAACCACAAGCCCATTTCAAGCTGCTGAATTCAAAGTAGTTTGTCAGGTAGAAATTGTTTCTCAAACTGTTTAATTGTCTTTAAAGGTGCTAAACGTGAGATTGTAAGCGCTTTGATTGTCTCTCAACAACTATCAACATGGTGTCGCCTGAGCCAGCAGCTCGTAGCTAGCGGCGCTAACGGCACTAACAGTGCTAAACTACGGCAAAAGTGCAAACTACGGCAAAAGTGCTGACAGAGCTCACAGAGGCGGAGGGTTGGTACTGCTCCTCCGCAACAACGCTGTCTGTTGGAACGAGATTATCAGCTGTAACTGCCATAGAGTAGCGCAGAGTGGTGGCTGTGAGCTAGCCAGTGGGGCACACTCACTTGCACTCACATGCACAAAAAGCATGTATGATTAGTTGTCTAACTATGTCAACAAAGCAAGGAGATGCTGTAAGGATATGCCGGGTAGAATAATCAGTTAGTACTTAATTTTGCAGGCTGCTTATCTGTCTATAAAGTTTCACTGTATAAAAAATAACCTAATGCAGTATGCGTTAGCAGTAGATTTTTTTGAATATTTAGAGGTATCAGAGTACAGGCTTTAATGTTGACTCACCTTAAACTTGTTTGGCATAGTTACAGGTGGGTTCAGTGCTGCAGCACACACACACACACACACACACACACAGACACACAGTTCAGTCAAACAGCTCCCAACATGTAGTTTCATGCATGCATGCCTGTGTCTATGAGGTTTGGCATGGTGTTTCTTTGGTCCATACGGAGTTTTGTATTTGCCATAATCCCCTGTCAGCAACACTTAGGCAGGCAGACAATAGCAGAGAAGATTGGCAGCCAACCCCCAAAGTGTAAGTTTGGCAGGTCAGCGTGCAAGCAGCAGGTTACACACACACACACACACACACACACACACACACACACACAGTACTGCACATGCCCAACCATGCATCACACACACACACACACACACACACACAGAGAAAACACTCATGTCCCGCTGAGATGCACGTTACTCACACCGTCTCCCAGCTCTCTTCAAAGAGTTGTGATGCAGTTCTCAAGGACACGGCAGTCTGACATCTCCTCTCTTTCTTTCTCTCTCCCCTCACTCTGGCATGCTCCCTCTGCCTTTCTCCCACTCTCTTATTTGCCTCTTGGTTGCAGGAGGCTGCAACAACAGATGCAAGTGTGTCGCTCCCGATCTCCTCTACCTTTTTATGCCTCCCTTTTCCCCTCTCTCCTTTCTTCTCTTGGTCTGCGTCTGAGAGGCAGAGCTCATTCTCTAAGCCATGAAGCAGGGCTTCTCTCTTTTTTCAAGAGAGCGCCGGGGAGGATGAGAATGAGGAAGCGAGAGAAAGAGGAAGGGAGGGAGAAAGAGGAGAGGAAGGAGTGCTGGGCAAACTGACCAAACTGATGTGCCACTCTGGGACACCAGCATTCTGCCGACAGTCAAACACAGTCCCACTGCAGGAAAAACAAACAGATTATCTGTAAAGTGGCAGCAGTGGGATCTGTGAAAGCATTACACATGTTTTAGCCCCATAAAAAAGGAAATGGTAGCTAAACAAATTGGGGAGGATGAGGGAGAGAATTGGAAGACGAGAACAAAAAAAAAAAACACATATTAAAAAAAACCCCAACAAACTCGACATATACAATTGAACTCAAAGATCAGCTTGAACAACATATATATACTATTCACACTAAATTTTGTTATGAAAGAGGATATAAGAGGGCCAAAAACAATATGGACGAGAGGGGGAACTGATTAGGTAATGAGAGAAGACAAGAGAGATGTCTTAAAGAGGACGAGAGAGGAGAAGTGGAGGGAAAGGTAGAAAAGAGGAAGTATTCCCCAAAGCTTTGCTGTCTTTTCTGAAAAATGGTCCCTGCAGGCCCGATCCAGAAAGAGGCATCTCAAAGAAACAGAGAGCAGAAACAAACATCTATTTATGGAGGAGGGGGTCCAGTTTCCCAACCACATTTGCTAGAATTGTTTTTTTTTGTTTGTTTTTTGACAATGTTACCAATTCAGCAGTTTAAACAACTCGAGGACAGGAGAGGAGAAGGACATGGACTAGCTCAGTTAAATCAAATTTCCTCAACACATGAATTGTATGAGTTTAATGGTTTCCAACCAGCACATGCTGAAGCAGAGCAAAATAAAAGTTCACCATCAATGTTCACATATGGCTCATCACACGGAAAACATTAGAATATTTGAGAATGTGCAACTTTTTACTCCTCAAATATACACATATTATTGATGTGTAAAAGTGAATCCGATGAATGGAACGAAGCCTGCGAGCTAGTTCAGGCAGACAACTCGAGCTGCACCTACTCATACTCATGTGACATGCCTCATTCTCTAATAATCTTCTCCCATTCACATCCTCCATATTTGGTGGCCTATTTAAGCTACAATATTTCCCACCTCCCCCCTACGGCTGTCATTGCCTCTGCTGCCACCTGAGTACTGCTGTCTACTTTGTCCAAACCCCTCCACCTCCCCAGCATCCATACGCTCTAAATTTACTCATTTACTCAACTACCCATTGTCTCTATGTAGGTTTTAGCTGGGGAGTGATGAGGCTGGAGCCTAGACGCCAAACTCTAAATATGTGCTGCTGCATTAAACATGTTAAACATGAGTTGCCTGACTGAAATTGATATGTCCACACCAATGCATTATGAAGGAGGTTAAAATAAAATCATGTATATGGATGTTTTACAAAAAGTTGCAACTATGGATTCAGAACATTGATATTGCAGAAATTTGCAGATATTTGCTATTGTAAAGATACAGCTGAGTAATGTCTAAGTGAGCAGAGAATGAAGTCGCTCTTTCTCTCTCTGTGATTTTGCATGTTCTTTGTTGTGAGTGTGCCCCACTGGCTAGCTCATGCTGTAACAGCTGTAACAACTCCATTCCAACCGACACTGTCATGGCAGAAGTGTGGCACCCATCCTCCAGTTGCCCCTCAGATAAACACAGTTAGCTCTGTCAGGACTTTTGCCAGTAGGCAACTCTTAGCACTTTTAGCACCATTAGCTACAAGCCACAGGCTCAGCCGTCGGTGATTGAAATGCTCCCAACATCACTGTCCTGTGTGGCCTTTCTATAATGCAAAGTTGATGCAGCAATCTCGCAATAGTCACAAGTGTGCTTTTTGTCCTCCTGATTCCCAAAGCAGGAAGTATTAATTCCACTTCTGACTGAGAAAGTCATGAGTCCCATTTAATCCAGAGCTGAGTAGCCCTCCAGGACCAAAGGAAAAAAGACATGCTGCTAATGCATCGATAAAGAAGCAGCAATTGATTTGCCACCACATCAGTATTGGCTGAACACACATGAGATCAAGGCACACATGAGATCAAGGCTTTAGTAAAGAGACCACCACCAACAGATGTTTCATGAATTAATACGTACTAACAATAGTTATTAGTTCCACTCCACTCAATAATGTTTTTCGTGTCCCATGACTGTGCTTGCAAGTCACTGTGCTGAATATTGCAGTTTGATTCTGTTTTCACATCAGGAGGACAGACGTTTCTCTGTGGATGTGGACATTAATGGTAAGGAGCGTGTGACATTGCTAGTTTGGAGCCAGTTATGGTCCAATATGCAACTAATAACAGTTTCCACGGTGTCCTGTGGAACTCTGCATAAAATGATGATGAGGGAGGAGTAGATTGTAGTTTTCAGATATGTCGAGCCTCTCACAGGTCAGGAAGAAACATGTCAGAAAGCAGCAGCCTGTTAATAAAGCTTACAACAAATCACAGATTTTCCTTACTGGGTAATAAATGCAACATCATATTATAATGCGCCAAACAAATTATTTCCTACTGCTGTATTGAAATCCAACATCTTTTTCCCATACAATTTTAAATGCACCTTCCGATGGCCAGAGTGAAGGCCACAACATGCAGTAAATATACAAGAACTGTGATGAGGTGGAGGGAAAGAAACATCAACTAAAACTGAGGAGATGATAAACAGTGAATGCAGGACACAGAACAGTTTAAGGGGAAAGGACGAGGACATGGAGGAAGATGATAAAACAGGCGACACAGAGGAGAAGAAGAGAAAGAGGGTAGAGGGCAAGGACAGGGGTGAAGGGTGTAACTCACTCCTGTCCCCATCACCAGCGCCCAGTCCTAATTTACCCAGAACAATCAATCAGATCAGGAGGCAGACACTGATAGAGGACTACCATGCAACAGGATCCACCATGCACACACACAAACACACACACACACACACACACACACACACACAGATGGAGGACTTGCATGCAACAGGATCTATTCACACACATACTTTTATGCTGACTAGAGGGAAAAAGTTTGCAGCTCATATCTGTAGGCTCTGCATTGACTTCTACCAACTGGGCTGTACTGTGGACCAAAGTCACCGCGGCTCTGTGGGGTCACAACGGCAGGTCAGGGCTCATGAGACAAAAGGAGCACAGAGGGAACAGAACAGGAGCGAGAGAGCAAGAGGGTGAGGAAAAAACGGCTAAGGGAGGAGGCCAACAATGGGAAGAGAGAGAGGCAGAGAAAAAGAGCACAGTGTTTAAAAAAAAAAAAAAGGACAGAAACAGCAACGAACATGAGGACAAAGTGATCGCGCCCTGCCACGCTCTCCGAGAAAGATGAATGCACCAACACAGAGAGAAAACACACAGAGGAGGAAAACAGATATTCTTTCATTCCTCCCGAAGTGCTGATACTTAAGTACACACCTAAATTACACCTCACCTCCAAATACAACATTTAATATATTGATATGCAGCATTCATTTCCTTGGGTGTAGCTTTGTTGACGAGTGTGTTATGTCTTTTTTGTGTGTTGATCATAATCTGCAGCTCAGGTAGGAGAGCTTCGCCACACATGGAAGGGTTCTTGAGCGAAGGCCTGAATCGCTCCCAGTGAGAAAATAAGTCACTTAAAACAAAAGGGTCTTCCAAATGAATTTATGGTAATGTGTTGTAAAACCTTTCTTCTTGACACGACATAAGAGCTTCTTTTACGTGGGCAGATAAACATTTGTATTAATTAAAGTCCTCCTTTATTATGACATTAAAATTAATATTTGTCAGGTAAGGATTTCCTCCCAATCAAAGAGGTCTCATGAGGCTGTGCTTATTGGAAAGTCTCTTACAACTAGTCCACACTGGGACATTAATATTTGTGCTTTGAGCAAGCTTTTTTATAATTACAAATTATTTTTAAGATATTTAACTCTAGCCTTGAAACTGAAATTACTTGTTAATGTATCCACCTGAAAGGTGGATTTAATGCTAGTATTTTGTTTTACCTTTTGAATTTTTTCATCAGTAATTAGCAAAAAAAAAAAAAAAAAACGTCTGATAAAGTTTTATTTATATTGTATTTATCCTAATTAGAGGGCAGCACAAATGTAATGGATGTACTTTGAGGTTTCTCTTGGGTTTGCCTAGTTTCTATCCCAGCAGTGATTACCATGTGCTGTATTATTTTTACTCCCTGGCACTAATATAATGTTGTCGCCTCGAGAATATTTTTCTACGGCAACTAACATCATGAATCTTAACCCTGTATAATCGAGCTGATTGAATATATGACTAATTTATTTGACTTAAGACTAATAGGTGCAATGCTTTATTTGTGCTATAAATTATCCTAAAGCGCCACTCTGTTTGTGTAACAGGCATAGAGAGAGAGAGAGAGAGAGAGAGAGAGAGAAAGGACATGTGAGACCTACACTATCTATTTTAAAGGATGACACATTTAATTTGACACTGCGAAAATAATTAAAAAGTATAGATGTTATTAATGAAGATGGAGCATAATGAGGGATGGCTACACAATGAAACCCACGCACACACACATGTACACACATGTACACACACAGACCCACATACACACAGACACAAACATGGGCTTTTTCCTCGCGGTACATCACTTTCTAATAACTTTATAAAATGATATGCCTTTAATATGAAATTTGCCCAGCAGTAAAAGCAAGAAAAGCTCAAGGCAAACCTGAGCCTATGAGGTTTTGATGTGGCAGTGATGTGACACCCAAAGTCATGTTTCCCTCGACACTGAAGTCATTGAGGTTGTAAATTGACTGAACAGAAAAACAGGTGCGGTCTTAGTCTTCCCTTAATTTTGTTCCAGGTTTACCAATCTCTTGCCATTAAATGTATAGCCTGTATAGCATTTTTATTGATTAACAAATGACAACGGCGTCAATGTGTCGCAATGTTGCACTTGAGGTAAGGGACTTATTGCCTTATTTCACTTCCTCCTTTTCTCCCTCCCTCTCTTTCTCTAACTCTCTCTCTCTCTCTCTCTTACTCTCTCATCCATTCCCCCTTTCCATCTTTTCCTCAAAGTCCCCCTCCCCCTCTCTTTCTCTACAGTAAATAGATATTGAAGTTTTCTATGTAAGGCAGATGCTGTTTAACTTCCTTGCCATGGGAAGTTAAAGGCAGGCGGAGGGCCATCCATCTCGCTATCCACCTGCTGACATCTTTAAACGCTATTGACACCCACTGCCAGCATTAACATGCAAAACCGCACTGCACGTTTGATTTCATTAGCTCATTGTGTGCAGGGTTTTCTCTCATCCTGTCGGTGGGATCCTGGCTGCAATTATTGGATCGGATTCAGAATTGGCAAATTTTTCATGACTCTTGATTTCAAATACTTCTAATGCACAATGTTCTTGGCTCGTGGTGGGTTGAAGCATGGTGCAATTCTTAAATAAGTCATCAGTTACTAATGCATTGGTTGTTTCTGGACTGCCCCGACCAAGTTGTCTCAAATACCACTTTCTATAATAGGGTAGTTAGGCTATCAACCTGTTACTGTACTGTTGACACATTGGGCCCTAGTTTCGTGGCGCAGCGCAGGGCGGCGCAGGGTGGCGGAGCCGGCGTAATGCAAGTTTCGACCCGCGCAGCCTTGCGCGCGGTCAGTTTGGCAGTTTGGTGGATCGCCTGCACCAAGATGGGTGTGGCGGCGCAGCAGTGGGAGGCGTCACAGATTCAGCTTGGCGTAGCGGAAGATTCGTGGCAAAAAGCCTCGCCGAGACTGCGCTGAAAGCCTGCCAGCTCCAACCCGGTCTACTCTTGGTGCAAGGCGCAAGACGCAAATAAAGTCCATTCATTCAAGGCGGATCACAGCTGGCGGAGTGGAAATTTGGCTGACGGCGCGCAGTGCACACACGTCACCGAGACCTCACAGGCAGGTTTCCAGTTCCAGGCACATTTAAAAGCAATAAATAATCACAACAAACACTATTTAATGCAACTAATTGAATCAACACGTGAATTTATATCTATATAGATTGTCCCGCCACATCTGACGTCAGATCAAAGGCGGATGGCACGCGTAACGGAAACTCAGCCCCTCGGACCAAAACATCTCCCTCTCTCTCTCCTGTTTTTTATCATATCGGCATTGTTATTATTATGATACCCACGCACAGCGCATGATGCGCGTGGTGGGAGCGCCGGCGCTGCTTCTGTCATCGGGTTGTCAAGTGACGGAACTTGCACTGAACCTCCCCTAACGCATTAAAGGTGAGGAGAGGAGCTCCTTTGATTGGTGAAGATCTGAATCGGCTGTGTTAATCCCAGTCCACGCCTCGTCTCCTCCTCGTCTCCTACTCACGCCTTCTTCTCCTCCCTCTTTCCCACTTGCGCGGGTGGGCAAGACGGGAGGTGTGCCTGCGCGAGTCCAAAGTCTTGCAAAGTCCAGGCGGACACACCCCGTCGGCATGGCGCAGGTGTGCTGAGTGCTGACTGCGCCTGGTCTACGAAACTAGGGCCCATTATGTTATACATCATCACTGTGTGTTAAAATGTTTAAGGTGCACTGCTTTCATGATTTTTGTGATGTTCTTGATGTGATGTTATTTCAGGACACACCTCTGAAAAGATGATTGTATTTGGAGTTGAATTAGGTAATAATTAAAGGTAGAGTAGGTCATTTGGAAAATCCACAGAGATTTTGACTTTGAACGGATCACCGAACCGCAAAAATCCCGCCCCATTCTTTCAGACCTCTGTTCAAAGCCATTCCCCCAGAACACCAAACGAGTGCTCGAGATTGGCAGAGTGCGCAATCAGGAAGTAAATATTGACAAACAGGCAGGCCGTCCAATTATTTTATCTGGCCATACTTTTTTGATTGGACAGGGTTTTTATAGTCCTGCCACAGGGTTTTTACAGTCCTGCCATGGCCACAGATTTTTTTCCATTTTGTTTATCAGAGCATTTAATGTATTGATTGCTATCAGTATGCTGCACAGTGTTGTAGTGGGTAGCACTGTCGCCTCACAGTGAGAAGGTCCTGGGTTCAACTCCCGGGTTGGGTTCAGGTTCGGGTTCCAGTTCCTTCTGTGTGGAGTTTGCATGTTCTCCCCGTGTAAGTGTGGGTTCTCTCCGGGTTCTCCGGGTTCGTCCCACAGTCGAAAGACATGCAGGATGGGGATAGGTTAATTGATGACTCTAAATTGCCCATAGGTGTGAATGTGAGTGATTGGTTGTTTGTCTCTATATGTTGGCCCTGTGATAGACTGGCAACCTGTCCAGGGTGTACCATGCCTTCGCCCAATGATGGATGGATGCGATCAGTGTGTTAGACGAAGTTATTAGGTTATATAACAGTTTTTGAATAGAATCACCTACTCAACCTTTAAATGAAAGTATTGGTGTGAAGCGCTATACAAATAATGAGTTGTAACCCTTTGCTATGAACACCATGAGTTGGGCTTATTCTTCACAATCTCGTTTTAGCAGGGCCATTTTGCTAAGTCGACAAAACATCCCAAACTGAAATCAGTTTAAGACAATTTATTTTTCAAAATAAAAAAACTGTAGAAGAAAACCCTAGGCCTCTTTCTCTCTCTGTCTCTCCCTGCCACTCTCTCTCTTTGTCTTATGCACACACACACACACACACACACACACACACACACACATAGAAACACACACACACAGTCATATGCTCTACACGGAGAAAGACACCGTGGACTAGGATGCAGAGTACTGTATCTTTGCTGCCACCTAATGCAGATATCACACACACCGTCTCCCAGCACCAGGAGGCTTTACTCCTACTTTGTCTCCAGCTCAGGCTTTGGGTTTTTTAATCCTGCCGTCTGGGGTTTCAAACATGCTCACAGGTCCCGAGCTCTTCGGCACTGTGGCAGGCCTTAGATGGCCTGGGATTTTTTGTTTTCCACGGGTGGCAGTGTGTGGGGCATTTGTGATATGCTAATTTAATCATTTTTGTCCACTCCTCCCCTTCCTTTTTTCCCTTTTGCACCTATCAATCTAATCACTTCATCTGGATTCCTGGAGCAGGTGGAGAGTAGTGAGAGGGGGTTGGGGGTGAGGGGGACATAGAAACAAGTAGAAAGAGAGAGAAAGAAAGAAAAAGAGAGAGAGAGAGAGAGAGAGAGAGAGAGAGAGAGAGAGAGAGAGAAAGAAGAGTCTCTGGCTGAGCAAATACCACAACAGCAGCCCTTTCATCTATGAGCGCATAAGGCCTCCATCCCCCTACAAGCTCACATGCACGAGCACACACACACACACACACACACACCTCCTGAATGCTTTTAATTTTAGTGATGGTTCACTTTAATTATTTTGAAAATTAAATCAAATGTAATCGGCGGATTAATGCGACCAATGAGATAATTCAGCCGCATGGTGATGAGAGCAGGCTGCATCGTCTATAAATCACCACCAAAACTCTCAGGAGGAGGCAGTCAGGAGGCATCCGGCTCCACACACGGGGGACGCAGTGGGTGTAAAGTCAGGTTATCCTCTTATCCTGTTTGCACATCAGCCATTTCTAATTGGCTGATAGACATATATTTTGACACACAATAACAGGACGTGTGATTCTGGTAACTTAGTTGGTCTTTAAAGTTAAAGGAAAGACCCCAAATGTGTTTCCTTTTCCTTTTGAATGGAGCTTAATAAAAAAATAAATACAATTAAGTAAAAAAAAATGTGGACATATTGCTGTTTATTTTTGACATATTTGACTCAAACCATTTCAAAGCATTTTACAGTAACATTGTAAACTATAAATCAACAAACATGTCTAAAGAGGCTTGTGTCAAACAAACACCAAAGACACTGCACCATCTGCTTTAGAAAAAACTGGGCCTCTCATCAATAAATTGGTCCAAATCTGTTCTTTCTTTAAACAGTTAACAACTTTTCTTGTAAATATTGTGTGGTCAAAAGGGGACTCAAGGAGGCCTCCAGGTCTGAATGAAGCTTCAGGTCAGGGCCTGGTGGCTACGGTTAAAAGGCCGTTGAGCTGCAGTTGGCAACTGATCATCTATAGACATATTTCCAGTGATGATGCATAATAGGGCAACTGCAATACGCTGATGTGTCTGGCCACATCTGAGAGCTGTCCAGACAGGACGACAGCTCGTCTCAAACAGACTTTCACATTTTGGCGGACGAAGTTCAACTCAGCTATTTTGTTCATGGGCTGACAGATTGTAGCCATTTAAAAATCAAAAGAAGAGATCGTAAGTCTGGCACTCACCACTCTTTTTTTTATGAACCACAGATTCTTCCTTTTCTCTTGCCCCTCTCCTCCTCCCATCTATCGTTTTCCTTTCCGTCTCTCCTTTTCCCTATCTTTATGTTCCCTTCTTTTTATTCCATCTCTCACATATTCTTTGTTGCCTCTCGCACTACTTCACTCATTTCCCTTCCTCCTCATCTCCTTCTCTCCCTTCCTTAATCACAGACTGTGAGGGAATTGATAACCATCTATTACCATATGTTGCTCCATGATTAATGTTCTCAGGTCTTTCTCGTTGTTTCTCATTCATAGCTCATGTCATGGCCCATAAACTAATACCTAAAAGAGATCTGCCAGATAATTCCCACTCTAAAAAAGAAGAGGGCAAGAGAAAGAGACACTCAGAGGGAACGATACTTAAGTCTAGTAAAGGGCACGAGGAGTGGGGCTGTTAGCAGCACAGTAGAAAAGTCAAAGATGAAACAAGGGGAAAAGAAAGAGTTCATTGTGTTGTGGCACTGATTGAAATATTTACTTCCATTATGTCTGGCAGAGCAGGTGTCAGCATTATGCCGAACGGAGTTATTAAAGGCATAAATCTGAGCCAAGAGCACCCTTCATGGCATATATAAGGGAGCATCATACTGTTATGAATCTATTGATAACAGATATTGTGATATGGAGATGAGGCGGATTCTTCCATCAACTACAAATTTCTACAATGCCAGCATGTATGACCTTTTATGGAATGAAATCTTCATCCACTATTCCCACCCAATTAGGAGCAATTTACACAAACATCAAAGTACATTCCTATAATACATTTGACAATTTCCTGGTCTTTTTTTACTAGCGTACTTTACTCACGTATGTTTTTTTTTTTGTTAACCTTGTTAATGTTGTGTATTAAATGGAGAAAAGTGTAATACTTTTTCGGTTAGCATAAAAGTCTGATGTCGAGAGTCACTGTTTCCTTTCTAATTAAAAAATATTTTATAAAACTCAGAGAGCGTTCTTTAAAAATGTGCAAATAGTAAGAGGTTGTAAGCTAAAGGAATGCACCCGACAAATTAAGTCTCTGCGGGAATGAAGCCTAGTCTCACTCCCGCCATTGAGTCACATTACTTTATGTCCATAGCTTAAATGACATGACGAACATACTAATTTCAACCCAAACTGTGATCTTTTATTCTAACCCAAACCGAGTTTTATTGCCTAAAACTAACCATGGCTATTTCACAAATCTCACCACGTGTTACAACATCCTGCGTCAATGCATAGTACTGCCCCCCAGTCTCATAGTGAAGCAAAATATGACAAGCATGGGTGAGATCACATTGGCATTTGTGTGTAAGGCAGCTAAGGGACAGTGTTTTTTAGCTTAGTAAACCCTGGCAAGCTTGGATCAGTTTCCAGATGGCACACACTTAAACAAATGAACACACGTACACACACTCACACCCACATTCACACAGAGGTCACGACCCCAATTTGGCAATAGGTTGGCCAGTGGTGACGTCAAATCTACACTGGAGTTTGTAAAGATCTAATCACACCTCCTCTCGTTCTGAAAAAGGCTCACTCCCCTCAATCACAGAAAATATGAATGAAACAAATAAAATATCACAGCGGTGCACACACCATCCTCTGGTCTTTTCATACTGTATGATCCTTCTTTTTATTGTTGTGCCTCATTTTGTCTTTTTGTCTTTTACCTCATGCATACAGACATGCGCATGCAGCGTATTAAATACAAAGTGACACACCATCACAGGAACATGAATGCATAATTGATGAAGTCATACATTTTATGTTGATTCTTGCTGACCATCGGATTGACCATATGCACGTGTAGTAGAGATGCTTTTAGCTAAGGAGATGAGAAAACGAAAGTTGTAAGTTGTCTTACTGTAAGCACAAATGTATTTTTCATTCATTTTTATTAAGAAATATGTATTATCTCTATCTTATGTAAGATAGTCAGTGCATCAATTGATCAGAATCCATTTAATTTCAGTTTTTTTCTGATAGTAGATTTTTGCTGGATTAAAAACATGAGTTTAATTTTCTTGACTTTTGCTGAGGCCTCTTCTAGTGTAATGATCTTGATCTTGTGAAGAATTGCGTTAGCCGCCCCACAGGAAATGCTTAACATTCAGACTGCATTTAGTTGCCATTGGGAATTAGTATCCAATGGAATCATCTGGTAGTTTGCCTTGACTCTTGGTAGGATTCCTCATTCAGATGTTCAACTGGGCCTTTTCCAGGGTACAAATAAAGCAGTTCATTGTGTAAACCAAGTGTGCTTTTTTCTCAGAAATTCAAATTCTATTTTGTAGCATATTCAGTTTTCAGTTTTAAATGAGTGAATTCATTTTCCAACTGAGCGTGTTCCTCTTGTGGGTTCCCAGGGGGTTAAACCGAAATTCAATCACACAAGACAATCAGGGTGTAATTAAGCTACTTCTAATTTAACTGTCGGTCAGGAAATGATAACAATATTAGCCTTTACTTACAACCAAACTCATTAAAAAAAAAAAAAAAAAAAAATGAGCCAGAGACATTATTATGAGACACTAAGAGGTGGGAGAGATGAGAGGAGCCATGGAAAAAGTTGAACAAAGAAACAAAACCGAGCAGAAAAATGTGAAGTATATAAACAAAGAAAAACAAGGAGCAAAAGAGGAGAAATGAGAGAGTGGCAAAATGAGATGGTGTGAGTCAAGTGTGCATAATAATTTGCACAGCAATCAAGTCTATATTTAAATGGCGCCATTGAGCTGATTGTCGAAAACAGAAGCAATTGAGTTGACTGGCTTGTCTGTATGTATGTAGCCTTGCATACATTATTCTGGAGTTGAGATAATTTGTCCACAATTAGCCAGAACAGGGTACAGTGAGAAGCTGATTAGCATGTTGGTACAAGTCAGCCACAGGAATAGAGACAAGGGGGCTTTGAAACTGACATGAATTCGTCATTGCACACACTCTGTCATATTTCATTTTTCCTCATTCATTGTCTTGCTTATTCTTTATCCCCTGCACTCTTGGTTAAGGCTGAATTAATATTCATGGAGAGGCAAATGATGAATATGGATGTGGAAACAAACTGACTTGTTTCAGTGATGATAACATGAAGAAGAAGAAAAAAAAGGAAGCACAGAACACAGTCCCTTGAGAAATGTGTGTTGAATGTTAGTTTGGTTGTCTGTAGTTTCTTTCTTTTTTTTCATGGGGGAACCCATTATTTGGATTTCCCACAGCACACGATATTTCTGCTAAAAAAACAACAGAGATCACACTGGGTTTTTATATTTTTAACAATCATTTGGGGTACCAGAGACAGTTAATTCTAATTGTGTGTAAGGTGCCTGTGTTGCTCAGTGTGTCACAAAATGTATTTTATTCAGATCAAATATTAAAGGGGGCCCTATTATGAAAAATCGACTTTTCCATGTTTTTCAACCCTAAAATGGGTCCCTGGGGTGTCAATAAGTCCCCACAGTATCAGAAAAGACCACCATCTCCCTGTTTCACTTTCTCAGTTTGAAACAAATCCTCCCGATAAACGAACGGTTTGCAGAATGTCCACTAAATGACGTCAGCACCACATTTTCCTGTGCCTTATATGGGTCATCTCGGCTCATTAGAATTGCTCCACCTGTGTGGTCCCGCCCACATAATCCCCATACCTGTTGGATGTCAGTGTGATGTACATACAAACCAGTGAACCAAAATGCCAAAATCAACGGAAAGCAAGCTGGCAGTCCAACTGCTGATATTTACTGGCATCGTCGGAGCATCTACGATGAAAATGTGCGCACAAGTGTCCGTAAATGTGTGTTTGTGTGTGCGACGCACTTCATCGACAGGAGCTTTGACAACATGGGTCGCTACAGCTCAGGATATGCCTCTAACCTGAGGCTAAAGTTTGGATCAGTACCGACAGTCCGAGAGCCAACCACAGACACTGAAGCGGTAAGTTACTTAATATTATGTAATACGCGGTGTTACAGTTTACCGTTTCTTTCTTAGCATTGGTGTGATAGCGCTAAAGTTAGCATTGGCGTGTTGCGTTAAAAGCTTCCATTGTATTGATATTGAGGACCGTTAACGATACGTAGTACTGTGGAGGCTTTTCCAACGTGAAACACCTCAAACCTGTAAAATAACGCCTAGACATCAGTTTACTTGGGAACGTTTTGTAGCTTGAAAGCGGCAGCGAGAGCAGCTGATCTGTGTTTGTTCATACAAGCCGATGCAAAGACGACGTCACCAAACGTTTGTTTTTTCACCGCTAACGAAGGGATTTTACGAGCTATTGGTGCGTCATCACATCAGTTATAGTGAAATAGTAACGTGTTCCACATTTCAGATGTAGTTGTAAACTCTGACTGTCTGTCTGACTGTCTGTCTGCTTACAGAGCAGCAGCTCACATCAGCGTCCCACAACGACCCACCACAGCAGCTACTGTTGGCACTCACCTGTCTTGGAGGACTCTTCAGGCTCCTTACCCAAGTAAAGGTGTGTAGCCTGATAAGTAGCCTACTTGAGATCAGGTTTAACAGCAACTACTAATAGTCGTGCAGATGTGTATTTCTATTATGTGATATCATGCGTTTCATTCCTCCATACAACTCTGTTACAGCTACTGTGTCCTGCAAGGACTTTGGTGTTGGCACAGCCATGGTTCCAGACCCGTTTCACAACCACTCCAATAAGGAGACCATCAAAGAGAGCTCGCTTGGACCCGGTAGAGGAGGAGGATACTTCGGAGGGCAGCTCTTCCTTGACTTCAGAAGAGCTTGATATGACCCTGCAGAGTCGGCCACAAACAGTTTGCGTTTGTGTTCTGAGATAACTGGGAACTTCAAATGCTGATTAATTTGACAATAAAGTCTTTACAGTAATTGTAAAATGTGTCTTGGTTAATATTACTGAAGTAATGGTCAGGAAGACTGCATAATATGTTGCATAGAGGGATTTATTTTTTATAAAACACAATTGATAAACAAACAACAGACTGCTGTATTCCTCTTACGTGTAAAGCACCATAACCAGCTGTATATTTCATGCGTTTTGGAGAGAGAACATTCAGACAGACAGTTCCAACCAGGATGTCCCACCATGCAAGCCTCTTCCTCCTCCAGCTGCTGCATCCGTCTTCTTACCTAGTGTGAATCATAATAATCATCATGTTATGTGAATAATAATCTCAACAGACAACTTGGTGTAACAAAGTAACATGAAGGCTGAAGGCTGTTGCACAATTCCCACATGGTCACCTAGATGAATAGTACAGAATTTGAGCATTTCAACAACAAATCTTGTTAATATGGTAACCTGACTGACTTTGCTGACAAGCTGAGGTGTAAACCTCATGTTTGAATTTTGTTACAGTAAGTTTAGCACGTAATGTTGAGATGGAGCACAATCACTTTTTAAAACACAGCACACAGCCTATAATTCACAATTCAGCACATAATTCTGGAGGACGACATGATACTGACCAAATCCCATTCCTTGTATATATATATATATATATATATATATATATATATATATATGTGTAGAGGATCGGGTTTTTAATCCCGTTAATGTGATGTAAACAAACTGCCCACATACAGGACGCTGTTTTCAGCGGGTTTTCATCCGTTTAAATATAATGTTGCATCCCCATTTGGAAAACATGCAACAGTGAACTGTCAACAATACGGCACTATTAACTATATTAATTGTTGCCGAAATAGCTCACAGATACCTTACTTATAGAGCGAAGAACGCAGCATTTGCGTCATTGTGCTTAGCACTAGCTACGCTCACACATCGAGTCACCGTCCAAAACGTTACACAAACATGTTAACTAACCATCCAGGTTCGTCCTGCTGCATCCGCGGCGTCGGAACTTCAACAGGAGCTGGTCCTGGTTCTGGGTCGGAGTCCGGTTCGAAGCGGTACGGCTGGACCGCTGTTAGTTTGTAGTGTAGAACCATAACCATGGCAACAAGCTGGACGCGGACAGCATGGGGCGGAGAGACACAAACACTTCCTCAGTAGGAACGGGGTCGGGGGTCATCTCATTAGCATAAGGCTACACCCCGACAGAATCACCCATTTGAAAAAGTGGGGTAAAAAAGCTGAAAATGAGGAGTGTGATCCACTCCGAAATACATGTTCCGATTGTTTTTTCCAGTTGAGGAATTCAAAGACCAGGTTTGGAGACATCAATAACTTATATTAACTATAGCATAATAGGGCCCCTTTAAAGGAAAAGTTCGGAATTTTGGACATAAGACCTCATTTCCAACTTACCCGAGGCGATATAGGTCGGTGGAGACCGTTTTCAGCACAATTGGTCCAGTCCTTATAGTTGCACAAGTCACTGTTGCTAAACTGGTGTTGAGCTAGCGCATGTCAACGGTAACATCCAGCCTGTCTCTAAAAACAGCCTTAACTGCTCCGCAGAACACCCGAGACAAATGTATTGTGACGTCGGACTATTGATGTATGTCAGTGTTGGTAGAATAATTAAAAAAATTAAACCAACCTTGCATGGCATTGGAATAGCTTATACTTTGTTCCCTGTTGTTGCTAAGGCTACGTCAGTGGCGGATTGATATTAAAAATGACGTCCTATGTCCAAAATTCCGAACTTTTCCTTTAAGTTGTTCAAATCGTATCTTTTTTAAAATTATTTTCACCTGCTTTGGGGAAGGCAAAAAGATCTGAGAAAAGCCTACCTTCTTGAATGCAGTTATTCAACTTAGCAGATAGGCCTCTGTAGTGTATGACAAATTTATCTGGATTTAGTTCAGTGTTTGGAAGCCAACCCTCAGTTCTTGTGCCTGAAAAAAATACTCTCATTGTGTAACATGGGGATGCACAACGAAATGCACTTATAAAGAAAAACATGACAAAAGGAACAAAACAAAAACAGAAGCACGTTCACAAAGGGCATTTTTTGGAATTTGCCTCAGAAAGAATGTAGACACCAGCAACAAAACCGAATGTCTGAACAGATAGCATGGCTGGCATCATAAAAAAATAAAAATAATAGGACATCGGGGAAAACCAACAACTTTGTCCATGTTTGAGGACCAAACGTCATTGATGTAAATAGAGTCCTGTCAGACTTGGACAAGGAGGAGGACTCAGATGCAGAGTTAGAACGTTTAATGCTCTTTATTTTCAGCACTTCCAGCGACAGAGTGAAAACAGAAAACAGGCTATGAAAATACAAAATAAAGAACTAAAGATCGCAGAAGTACAGGCAACTCAAAACACCCTAACGGGGAAAAGGTAGAATAATAATCACTCCTGGCGGAGGCAAAAGAATAAGACTATGCTAATCACCGAAACGGGGAAACGGCAAAATAATAATCACTCCTAAAGGAGGCAAAGAAAAAGACTATGAGCTAAACACCTAAACGGGGAAACGGCAAAATAATAAATCACTCCTGGTGGAGGCAAAGAAAAGACTGTGAGCTACGCTACACTAATGGGGACACTATAAATGTTACAAACAAAAGTCACTCCAACGGAGGAATCAGGTGAGGCTATGAACGCTATGGGAGCTAGACTAGAGAGAAAAACGGAACAAAGAAAAATCGCTACAGTGGAGGGGAAAAGGAACAAAACAAAAGACACTCCAACAGAGGTCAGCACAAGGCTATAAACAAAAGGGAAAAGGCTAAACTAGGGCTAACCAGAAGGTACAACAAAAAAATCCCTCGTGGCGAGGTAAGCGTGAAAACAAAGGAACATTAACTTGGTCGATACAATACGTGAGCTGTGGCGTTGGCAAGGAATCGCGGTACAAAGACAACGTTATACTCGGATGCCGGACAAGGGGAGACCCAGACTATTTAACACATGAGGGTAATGGGCAACAGGTGACAACAATCAGGGATCAGGGAAGACGTCAGACAGGAAACACATGAGGAAGGGCAAGTGACCTGAAACGAGAGGAGAGTTCATTTTCCAAATAAAACCAGAAATTCACAAGACAAAAACCCTTATGACAAGACACCCCTCACCATGGCGTGACAAGTCTACCTCTTTTATTTCCGTCTTGTGCCCACAGGACACCAAGACAGTGTTTCTGCAAAGATGTGCAAATGTTCAAACAACACAAACAAACAAAACACAAATGTCTCTCAAGATGATCTAACCATGTATCATAATTAAGGTCAACAACATCTGAACGACAAATGCCAATGGCTTAGCCTGAGCAGTCTGCAGCAGACTCTTCAAATCAGATGTGGTCAAGGCAAATAATCCTTTCACAACGTACCACTCGTGGATCTATTGTGTCAAGAGGAGGAAACCATAAATGAACTTCTCTGTGACCAATTCCTCAGCAGCACCAGCAGGTGGGAGTTTACACAAAGATGGATGACCAAAGAGAAGCTTATAAAGACCACAGCTAATTCACAAAATAACTGTATACCCTACACCCCTGTGTTATAATGCAAACTGTCACATTATCACACAGATCCTGCATGTAAGGAGAACTTGTGGTTTGAGGCAAATCTGAGTGCAAATTTGGTGAAATCAAGTAGACTTTTACAAAGGAGTTATAATCCTTTAGTAGCTCAAATAATTCAAAGTCTAAAGTATGACTACGTTTGTGTGCAGGACCAGACTTAACTGATCTGACTCATTCATGTTGAAGCACACCATTGGTTTAAAAAATATATGTTGAGAAACAGAAACGATTGTCTGATGTTATGCATATTTTAATTAATGAGATTGCAGGTTGTTGTCCACATGTGACTCTCTCTTCAGTGACCTACATTACCTGACATAAACACATTAGACTCCAAAAGCAACAGAGGGGGATTCAATTTGATCAATAACCATGAGACAACCTGCCACTTAAGCCTTTCAAATAACATATATGTCTCATTCATTCTCATTCTATTCAACAAAATACCACAGTACATCATGTGTGATTCTGTCCAAAAGCTGGAATTCAATTTTCCTCCTTTCTGGAATCCAGTGATCAAATATTTTCTTGTGCGGATTGAGCAGAGAAGATATAAAAACCAATGTGAAGGCAAACCTCCAGAGGAAAACAATCCCATCTATCCCACCATGCATCTCTTCACCTTTCCCGCTTCTCTTTGGACGGCAGGCAGCGTTTGAAGCCTTATCGGGTTCTCTGCTGTTTCATGTCTGCCAGATGAAGGCCTTTAATGTTGGAGCAAAAGGTAGCGTCTGTATAATTACTAGGGCGCCAAGCTGAGAACGAAAATTACTGCACACAGCAACAGATGTGTGATACATACACATCAACAGAGCTGAACAAACAGGACACACATGCAAACAAACAGGCCACACACACACACACATACCTGCCATCATGCACAGCTATGTAAGCCCAGCTTTGCCTCTGGCTTCTCACATACAGTACACAGTAAAAAAGCTTTGGATCAAAGTTTAACCACCGCTTCGGTTGATACCATCCTTGGGGGCTCTGATGGAGGCATCTCGAGAAGTCATATTTTCTCTAATCTCTCTGAATTCTGCCATGGTGGATACAATTGATGCCTTGCTCCTTGTGACACTTGGCACACACAAACTATTTCAGAGTACTTCAATCTATTGCCAAGCCCACTTTAAACCAAGTCATCATAAACACCCTTCAAATGCTTTGCCACCTCTGAAGTTTCTGCTTTAGTGGCTTGTTTATGGTGTCCCACTGTGTGTGGAATTCCCTCCGCTACTTCCATTACATTTCTTTAATCTATTTTTCTAGTTTATAGGACTTATGTTATTAAAAAAAAAACTAATTTTGAAATGTCCACATAATTTATTTTATTATATCTTTCTTATTTGCAAGATTCTGGCCATTACTGCCAATGATTTTTGAGCACACTAAACCTTATACTGCCTAATGTGAGAGCTTTCAGAAATTAATACTGAATAAAGTTGAAATTGTTTGGATGTTTTCCCAACTCCATTTGGGAAAATGTATTAAGGGGCAGATTAAGGTCCAGGGAAGGGAAGATGATTCTCCAATATCTGATATCATGAATACCATTTTGTATATTTGAACTAGCGTGATAGCCTTTTGTGTTGATTCAATTTATATTGGAATTCTATTGATAGCCGAGCTGCGCACATATGCCAAAGCTTAAAACGACTGATTTCTCACTGCCTTTGCTAAACCAGTATGGGATGGGAGTTGCAGAGCATTCTGAGACGCTGCTGTCATTTTTGGATGAAAGAAATACATAGCTACACTGTCATCATCCCTCAGTGTCACCAGTCATTTGTCACCTGTCAATTGTTCATAATCAGAAGTGCATAACATATGGCCAAAATTAAAATTCCCATATGAGACTCTAGATAAAGAAGAGATACATACATTTTGAAGTTATTTGATCACTAATGTTGGCACCTAGCTTATGTCTTGGTGCCTACACTCAAAACTTAAATCTTTGGAGGCCCATGAATCCAATTTAAAAATGGGTGGGTACGAGACAGACCTACATAATCATCCTGTTCTGTTTGAAATCATTGGTTTTTCAGTATATTTGTGTTTTCCTGGCATGAATTCCCCTGTGCAGCAGATTTTTTCCTATTCTGAATAATCCCTCGACAGACAAGAGAAACTGCATGCGACTGACATCTTGGAAAGGACCATTCATTCCATGCGTTAACTGGATGATAGCCATGCAGAGTTCAATGGAAAGCTCCTCGGAAATCTCCTCGTGAAAATCCACTCCTCAAAGAAGTATTCTTCTGGAATGTATCTTTCTTTAAAGGCTCTTTCTTGTTTTTTTGTATTGCATGAGGTTTTGCATTTTAATCATTGTAGACTTATGCCTACCTTTTGGCATTGGGTCGTAAATATGTTAAGTTATATATAGGCAACATCCATCTGCACCTTGTTTTGTTAAAAGAAGCAGAGAATATGTCACATTCTGCCATTTAGCTGACACCCTGTGTTTGTGCACACTGACAAATATCTTGTCTTTTGTTTTGAAAGGTATCCGACAATCAATCACATCACACCAATGCAATCCTTGTTTTTTGTGTTTAGTGTTAGTTTTCAAATAAACTATCGCTCTATAATTCTATTTTGTTTGTTGGTCTTGCAATAGACTGTTACAGCCCATTATACAACCGCTTAAAGCGATGGTTCAGAGTAAAATGCACCCTAGGTCATTTCCACCATGACATCCAGCCAAATACCCCCTCGATTTTAGCGATGGTCAACATTGGTCAAGATAGGGCTATCAGCCGAATGGCTTAGTACTGGCACGAATGGTACACTGTGTATATCTCCTAAATTACCCCACTAATAATGCATGGAATATTACAAAACTTTGCAGTAGTACATATAGGGTCTGTACTCACAAAACGAGGCATTTGAAAGTACACCAGGAGTTTATTTAAAAGAACACTTGCCTGATTGCTTCTATCCTCTGCTGCTAACGCTACCGCTGCGTCAACGCCACTTCCGTATGTACCCAGCTGTTTCCGTCACGCGAGTTTTACGCATGAAAAAGTTTTGCTGAATTTTTATAAATGCTTGTATTATCAGGTCAACGCATTTTTATAAATGCTTGTATTATCAGGTCAACACTTGTCAACACTTGTTGACCTGAACCATCGCTTTAACAAGGTAACCAAGTTGAAGGGGTCCAGACTACCTCCATCCTCCACATTCCCATTCCCAGCTAGTTACAATGTATTTCATGGGACAACCACCACCTTGAGTATTGATGAATTTGACGATCGGTCATTTTGTGTCCAGCTGTACCACAAATCCCATTTGCACTGCCCGAAGATGTTACTGGCAATATTCTATAAAGCTATGAAGAAGCTATCACCTCATCCAAATCAGTATGTTGATTTCTCCCGAATAGGCCCAATTCACAGCAGTGACTGGATGCTTATGATAATATGCAAATATTTTAATTGTTTTTTTTTATTGCAAAATGTATGACTTTATAATCTCAGAATATTCAAGTTTTTTTCTCAAACAAAGTTTTTTCTCAGAAATGTGGCAGTTTTCTTCCTCAGGAATGTACCACTTAAATCTTAGAAAATACCAGAGGTTTTTTTTTCTTGGAATATTGCTGTGCCCCTCCCCCCGCTATTTTTTTTACAATGGCCCTAACAGTTGGCTAAAGCAAATTTTCTGTGTTTTGCTTCAACAATCACCGTTGAGGAACATGTCAACACAACAAGGTATATAAAACAATACATCTGACTAATATTTTCTATTCAATAGAAAATTGTTGGGCTTCACCGTGTGTTTGTGTCAGTTACAGAACTGTGTATTGGTGGTACCTTTAATAAGAATGACAGACAGACAGCAATACACCCTGCCATTTACCTAAGAGGCTGCTCATTCATCAGCCAGCTCTCTCTCTGTCTACCATATATACACACTTCCATTGTGTCTTTCTCATTCTCTGAGTGTCAATTAATCTTTCTCTCTTTATTCATCCAGGATGTTCTCCCCCTCTCTCCCTCGCTTTCACACACATTCAAAACCATTGTCTCCCACCCTCCACTCATTGTGCTCTTGCCAGTGTAGTTAAGGTGATGGCTTGACAGACAGCGCTTTAGGGTGACGCCTGTTTGCCTTGTGTTTTATGGCGTCAGTATTGTGAAGAAGGCATTAAGCATCTGTCGGCGTCATTAGCCGGCCAGCACACTCAGTCTGTTATAAGATGCAGATGAATGACTTGAAGGAAATCCAAATGTTCACATTCTGTCGTTCCCTCTGCAGAGCGTTTTAGTGCATTTTCTAATTACGCTCTATTATTTTTTTTGTTTTTGTTTTTTGTTTTTGTCATAGAAACAAGACAGGTGTCAAAATCTCAGATGTATTGTGACTCTAAAGATTATAAGCAATTACATTATTACATTTTAATTGAAGCCTAATTGGCAGAGTTTCAGGAGCAGGTCCACACTTCAACAGCGGCAACTTCCACATCTCTATAAATAGCCACCTGACCCTCTCCTCTGCTTCGCTCTCGTATTCTGCGCTCGCTCTCGTATCCTGCGCTCGCTCTCGTGTTTGTTCACTCTCGTGTTCGGCCAGAGACGAGAGCACGCGACTTCGCCTCGAGCACAACCAAACTTTCGCATGAACAAACACCAGCGTTGGCTCACCTCACAGCTTAACTCACCTCACCACGGATTTCGTCTCTCCATCCCCGTCCGCCGACGACACTTTCCATCGAAATCAGGACCATAATCCACCAGAAGCCGACGCCACCCCCGTTCCCGAGACCCCGACTTCAGTGGCGCAAACGACGTCCAGGACGCAAGCGACTTCGAAGAAAACCAACTCCGTCTCATCCACGGTCAGTGTTCCGCCTAGTTCATCATCCCTTCTCAACAGTCAAGACTACCATAGCTCGCCCGACGAATCCTCCGTGTCTCCCAGCCCACCTCCTTCAGCAGCTAAGAGAGGACGAGGAAACTCACGGACAGAACGTCGCCGGAGTTTGCCGACCCCGTCGCCTCCGAACATCACTCCAGCTCCCGCCATCGTCCCGACAACACCGGCCGAACAACTCGCCGGTCACAGCATCACTACGCTCCAGTGAGATCCCCCGACCAGTCTCTATCTTCAAAGAATCTCCAACCGGAAAAACGCCAAAAGACGTTCCATCGATCGGACAATAAAGCAAACTCCACACTCGTGGCCGCTAGTATGGCTCGTTCCGTCAACACCAGGTCGCTTCCGGGTGACGTCATCATGCACACCCGTACAGGGCGTGACGTCGACGCTCTTGTTAAAGGGACAGTACTGGTGCAATTACAGCTGTTCACTTTAGACTCGTACTTTTTCACCGAACCCATATAAATCACTGGTCGTGCTCATTAGTACAGTGTGACTTTTCAAACTGTTGCATGGGCCGCGGGCCGTTTTGCACTAGTTTCGCATTCATTCCATTTAATCGTTTATTATTTTGAATGTGTCTGCGTCATGTTATACATCATTTGAAAGCTGTGAGTCTCGTGAATCGAACGAAACAATTCTAGGCTCACGGAAATGCATCAAAAGCAAACACAGCATGCGCGCAAAAAAAAAAAAAAAACTGAACGCCTGAAGGACAACACTCAAACACAATTCATATTACATTTCCGTAAGTTCACGTCAGAGACAACTGACCAGTAAGACTCAGTTGCGTGAAAGTTTAACTTCCGTACGGGGCAGTCCCAGCCCAAGAAGATAAAATGTATCCAGCACCCTGAAACGAGGTTCGTTCCAACCGAGATCTTGCGGGAGCCCTGCCATTCTGAGCCCAGGCCCGCCATACCTTACTGCGGCCTGGACAAATTCTATATTCATGAACTGAGGATTTCTTCAGTTTATCCTTGGGCTTCCAACAAAAGAACCGGGGGCTAATAGTACCATCAATCACAGCCCTAAGAAAACAAGAGCAGTAGCAAAAGCAGAGACAGAGATCCTCTGCCAGATCAAACAACTCCGGAGTTTCCGCCACCACTTCTCGTCATCTCTACAATCCAGAGGGAGCGCCCAGACGGATTCCAGGACCCTCCAACTTCGATCAGGATTGTCATCATCAGCAAAAGCAACCTACAACCCCAACGGCAAATGCCACAGCGCCCACCGCCATCCAGTTCCAGCCGTCACCGCAGCTAACCTTTTGCAGGAGCTCCTGGCACCAGGATGCCAGCGCCCCCTCGCCGCCTTTCCAACAACCACAGCAGCCAGTTTCAGCCGGGGCTCCTGGCACCGGGATGCCAGCGCCCCCCACCTGTTTTTCCAACAACCAGAGCAACTCGTTTCAGCCGGAGCTCCTGGCACCAGGATGCCAGCGCCCCCCACCATTTTTCCAACAACCCCAGCAACTCGCTTCAGTCGGGGCTCCTGGCACCGGGCTGCCGGCGCCCCCCGCCGCTTTTCAATAACCACACAGCTCGCTTCAGCCCGGGCTCCTGGCACCAAGATGCCAGTGCCAGGATGCAGGGATCTACTATATCCGAGCTTTCCGCGTTCCCACCAGCCTACGTAGGCAGCCAATCGACGGTAACTACATCGATGTTGCACGCCCTATCTTGCCGTTGCAGCCCGCCTCTCACAGTTTAACGAGGCCACCTACTGGGGCACTCCCGACAATGAGATTTACTGCTGCATCTTCGCCGCCCGTGCAGCCCTCACATGCTCCCTTCGCGGTGCCCCATCTCACCCAGCCTCTTCTCGCTAAAGAAGTTAAGGAAGGCTCCATGTCTTCCATCCTCCATTTCCTAACTCCGCATCAGCATCGGTATCGCATCAGTATCGCAACCAGGAAATACTCGCACGAAACGCACTATTATTGATCTTTTAGAACCCCATGGTAGTACCATTCCCAGCACCAATAGCTTGATCCCGAGCGAAGAATTTTCTCTCCACTACGCAACCATCAACCTTGCCATCGCCCTAATAAACCCACTGGTAAAGGGTCGTGGCTCTCAAAAAAAAAAAATCACCAGCGCCTTCAAAGTCCCCCTATCTACCCCGACTTCTGGCGTTCTTCGGTGTCCACTGACGTGGTGCATATTACTTTGCCGTCAGGCTCACCTTCAGCTGCAAGCAGCCCCAAACTCTTCGTCCCTCTGTTGGATCCTGTCCAACAACCGGGATTCCATACATCGGGCGATCTTCCATCATTACCCCCCACCCCCGTCTTCACCACCCGCCTCTGGCCTGGCCACTCCGACTTCAGTCTTCTCCGACCTCGGAGTTACAACATTTGGAGAGAAAACAGAGCGCCCCTCCTCGCCAAACTCTGTCTGTGGCTCAACCTTCTTGCTAATCGAAACGGAATCACTTTCTTCTACGACGACCAACGGACTCACCCACATGACATCCATCTGTACATTGATGCTTCTCCTACAGTCGTTTTTGGGGGCTTCTACAACGGAAGATGGTTCGAAGCAGTACGGCCCCCCGAGCTTGCAAACGAATGCCAGGTCGCTTCCCCGTGCTCTTGAGATCTACCCTATATTAGTCGCCACCATCTTGCGGGGACACAAATGGTCCTGCAAGTCCATCCACATATACTCAGATAACATTGCAGTCGTAGACATAATTAACAAGGACGCTCCAACTCCTTATCCATCATGCAATTCACACTTTCTATCCTCTTCTTCGTAGGTCCACAAGTGGGTCCATCGCTGCCCGGGAGCAGCGGCGGATTCTCTACAAGAATCCCCACAATGCACTCGAACGCTCAAGAACCAAGATCTTCGACACTTCATTCTCTTTGTCAATAATAATAAATCCTTAAACGTATCTCGTTGACGGTGTGGTCATTGCTAGTGAATGATAAAAAATAGAGAGGAAATGCGATAATAAAGATGAGTTTTCTTCTGAACCGTGTGTGCTCTTTTACATACATGCCTGTGTCACAAGCTTATACCTCTAGCTTTGAGGTCACCATTTGTGAATGAAGCCCATTGTGGTTTTAGGTGCTACAGTGCCCTCAAAGTGTATTCATTTTGAAGCTTGAATTTGAACTGGATGCATTTTTTGACAACAACCTAATGTGTCATGGTGGGATTTCATTATGTATTTTTAATGTGTAACTGGGCATCTACAACAAATATATTGGATACAATTGTGTGTGTTTATAAAGATGGCTCCTCTTGCCGCCTTCCAGGCACATGTTCTTATGTATCTGTCTCTGCATGTGTGTGGCTAATGCAATGCCCCAAGCAAAGCCCCGGCTGGGACATCACGGTCAGACAGACTTATTCAACAACACAAATAAAAATCAATAAACAATCTGAAGTTTTCACCCTAAACACTGCTTCTTTTTTAAGCTCTGTTTTTTCAATGCATATACAACATGGCCAGGACCTCAGCAGCGTAGACAGGTCCTGTCCCTGGGAGAGATTAGATAGTGTCTCTAAAACAAGAAGAAAATTGAGGGAGAAAGGAGGAGAGGAGAACATAAAGGAGGCGAGCAGAGAGTCTTGTAGAGCAGTGACACTGTGGGTCAAATCAAATGAATAGAGTCTGATGTTGTAAAAATGTATAGAAAAATATGTTTTGAGGATGGGTGGAATAATAATTGGGCATTATGCCATTGATAAGCAATTTGACATCTAGTAGGAGTTACTCAATGAGATCAATGACCATTTGAGAAGAAAAGTGCAATATGAATCAGAAAGAACAAACAAGGAAATAAAATAAGAAAAACAAAACCAATAAAAAACATTTTAAAAAATGACGTACCAAACTATGTTGGACAGATCCATTTGCTATTTCAATGCATTGTATCAACAATCTGTAACTCATCATTGTTTCATTTTATTTATTTATTTTTTTTAAACTAAATTGCTATTATCATTATTATATGTATGTGATGCCGCAATGTTAAAAGACAGGTCTGAAATGCACAGGCTGTACACACAGCCAATTTGTGTGCACGTCACACACACATGCACACACATACACAATCACACCCTCAAGCATGTGTGTGTCTGTTGTGGAAGGGCCATTTTGCCAATAGCACTAATTAGAGGTCAGTTCAGTTTGGGTAGATTCTGTTCTCACCCCCTGGTACCACTGACAGGTCACCACTAGGCTCCTACACTGTGTGTGTGTGTGTGTGTGTGTGTGTGTGTGTGTGTGTGTGTGTGTGTGTGCGCGCACGGCTCTAAGCCCATATGTGGCAGAGAGCGAGGTGAGGGCTGGCTGGGTCTTGGGGCCACACCATGCAGCCAGTCAGTCCAACGAGGAGGGCTCCATCATGGGATGAGGCTCCTGGCTGGCCTGCCTTTCTGGCCTCTGTGTCTGTAGGCCCTACAGGTCGTGGGCCCATATACATCTGTAAGGCTACTGTCACATCGAATAATAGCAGACATTGTTGTGTTTTTCTATATCATGTTCTCACTTACTCCCTCTGCCTCTACCTCTTATTCTCTACAAGTTGTTTTCATGAAACACAGTAAAAGTAAAGCAAATAACAGCAGTATATGCTTCAAAGTTAACATTTTGATATTACTGAAAAATACACAACACTGTATGTATTATATGTTTTAAATCTGTGTCGTGTGAAATGTAAAAAACAAAAAAAAATGTTAGAATGCAATACTGGCATATGCAAGATCCCAGTCCACAAACTATTGCTCATTGAAGCGCACCAGCAAAAATCTACTGTGTATCAAGTCTCATTTCTGCCTGTTAGTACACAACAGACAGCTAACAAACATGGCAAGAGGGGGGGGGAGAAGAGAGAAAAGAGCAGAGCAGGGCATCTGTGTCTCGCCAAAGGGGTGTCAGACATGTGTGTTTGTGTGTAAGTGTTTGAAGGTGTGTGCGTGTTTCTGAGGTTTATTGAATAGCAGTGATAACAGATATGGACACAGGATAGTGTAGAGGCTTGAAGCTAATGTTAAAATGAGTAGTGTGTGTGTGTGTATGTCATGTGTGCATGAGTGAGAGAGAGCGAGTGTGTGTGTGTTTGACAAAATTAATATCTCAGTTGCACTCAGTAATAAATTGCCACGGTAAATCTGCACCAGTATTGTGGTTTAATGCTGTCAGTCTGGTGTATTCTGGGACCGGAAACTTGAAGCATCATCTTGCTCTCTCTTTATCTCCCACTTCTTGTCTCTCTGTGTTGGTGTTTATCTCTTTTATGTTTTTCCATCTCTCTCTCTCTCTCTCTCTCTCTCTCTCTCTCTCTCTCTCTCTCTCTCTTTCTGTCTGTCTATCGTTCTGGCTTTCTGGCTCTTCTTCTCTCTGTCTCCCATTGTCCATCTCTGCCAGCCAGAACGTGAGGTGAGTTTGTCTTCTAAGTTGTGTATGTGTGTGCACAAGTGCGTCTGTGGTCCATCCGGCTGGTGTAGATTTCAGCCTTCAGTGACCCAGTGTGGCTAAAAGAGGCTTAGGTTACTTTGATGGACAGAGAGAGAGAGAGGGAGAGAGAGAGAGAGAGAGAGAGAGAGAGAGAGAGAGAGAGAGAGAGAGAGAGAGAGCCCCTGAAGATGTTCACCTTTCTGTTTTTAAATGAGATACACTTCGAGGTCTTACCTCCCTGGAAGCAAGAAAGTACCGAAGAACCTACAGAGAACCTGACAAACGGTCCTGCTATTTAACTATAGCAGGACAATATTACCTAAGAAAGGACTTCCAAAAACATAACCATAAAGTACAATAATTTCTGAATATTAAATAAACAAAAGCAGTTGTAGGCAACCTTATTGGCAATACATATCAAAGAGGGTTTTTTGGGAAATGTTTTAAATGGCTTATAATCTGCATCCCAAATGACCTTTACTTTCACAGCCACTGGGAGTTGCGTGGCCTATTATTTACAGTAGTTTGATTGATTTTTGCCCCTCCTAGTCTGCTTCTGATTGGCTAATACTTGCCTTCTCTGCTACTTATCACAGATATAAATATTGATGAAGCGCCATCATTAAGCTTAACCTAAATCTTAAATTAACCTAATGTTGATATGGCACACTGATTATCAAGATCATTTTTAAATGGTACTTCATACCATACCCATCCTACAGTCCAAAGACATGCAGGATTGGGATAGGTTAATTGATGACTAAATTGCCGGTAGAGTGTGAATGGTTGTCTGTCTCTACATGTCGGCCCTGCGATGGACTGGCGTCCTGTCCAGGGTGTACCCTGCCTTCGCCCAATGTCAGCTGGGATCGGCTCCAGCCCCCCGCGACCCTGAATACAGGATAAGCGATAGACAATGGATGGATGGATGGATGGACTTCATACCAAAATGGTTGTCGAACCCTGAACTAAAGGTAACTTAGGGCTAGGCTTATTGTTAGCTATCTGTTAGCTTTAACTCTAACAACAGTTGCTAAGGATTAATAACAGCACCATTACATGTTCAGAGACATTCCTCTTTTCTGACCCTAAACCTTATCCTAACCACTACCATGCTAATCCAAAACCTAACCTAACCTTACCATAACCTTAAACCAAGTGTTCAACCTAAAATGTTGTGATTTACATTCTGAGGATGTTCATTTTGTCCCCAAGAGGAAGATAATTCCCCACAATGTGACTGTATACTCAGATTTATGTTCCCACAACATGTGTAATACATGCCCACCTAGACATACATGCACAGGTGAACAAAGGCCAAAGCAAGTGGGAGGTATAGGATTTAGTGATGCAGTTTCTCCAAGGCACAGGTTGGCCTTTGAGCTTCCGATGGATTGACATATGACATATACAGTATGTGGTTTTTGGACGCAATCTGGTGGGCCCCAATGGAAAGTTGTCATTGTAGACTATTTGTGATTCTGAACACTTGAGCATCATTATTGTCATAAAGAGAGGAGATACTTATATTTATCATAATCTTTTGTATCCAGGGTCATTTTGGAATTTTTAACAATAATGGGCTATATTTCCCTTATACAATGTGTGTGTGTGTGTGTGTGTGTGTGTGTGTGTGTGAGACAGAAAGAGAGAGAGAGAGAGCCTGTGTGACGGATGGGGTTGTGAGGAAACGTAATGACACACTCCAGTGGTCCAGAGAAGGGCAGAAGCACGGTCTCATTGATAACCGGATAATTATGTACTCTGTCATCAAGGTATTGTCTGCGTGCATGTACATTTTATTTCTTAAGTGCATGCTTGCATACTGTATGTTAATTTTTCTGTTTTGTCAAAACACAATTTTTCACATCTTCATTGCTCTATAGGAACATGTTTGCTGCATGTGCTAATTAATGGGTATGTTGCGTGTATTTCACCTTTGTTTGCTGGTTTGTGTGTAGATGTAATTTGAACGTGTAGGTACGTGCACACACACACACACACACACACACCACTCGCTCTGTGTCACATGCTTTTATGCTGCACCTACTGTATCCTGCATGATTGTGTATGACAGCAGTGAAGTGGGACGTTAAATTGCTGTATTATGTTGGTACACTGTGCAACATATACACAACTACTCTCTCTCTCTGACGCACATAAACACATCACTCCTGCACACATACGCAAAGAGGGGGCGTGTATTATCGGAACCTCCTTACAATGAAAAGACGTGACAACGATTTCATTTCAAATGACTGTTGTCATTATCCGTTTTTCATCTCCCCATCATCTGTGCCTCCATCATCTCGCTCCTATACCTGGCTTGCACATTAGGATCTATGAAATAAACACGATCAGACACACATGCACAGGAATACTTTTTTTTTTTTTTTGCAGTGATACTGAAAATGTGTAGCGGATGCACACACAAACACCACAAATGTACACATACCCACCAGGCCTTCATCCTGACATAGAGCTAAGCCCTCAGCGTGTCCCACACTCCCATTGAGAGTGTTTTGGACTTCTGCTGTTATGTGCTTTCCCCAGTGATGTGGATTTGTGTGTCTTTGTGTTCTTATTTGTTCCCTGGTGAGTCAGGGGAATAGAAGCTGAAGGAGGCCATCCGATTGGGCTGTCACTAATCCCTTAACAACACGGCTGACCATCATTGGCCATGACCATACAGAAGGGGATGGAATCAGCAGGTGGCCAGAAGGACGATTGAATGGTTTGAGACATGCAGCAGTTGAAAAACGATCAGAACCAGAGTTTACAAAAAAAAAAAACACAAATTGTGCTTTTATTTTAAGAACGTTTTCCACGAAGTATGCTAATACCTACTGTATCAGACACAACTAAAATTAAATTCAATCTCAAACAGAAATTAAAACTACTTTAGCAACTCTGTGTCTATATATGAGTTTTTGTATTCATATCAGTGTGTGGTAATTACCGCGGGTATGATTGTCCTCTGTATTTGTAGAGATGAAACTTTAATTAGGGGAAGCATACTGCTCTCTTTCTCTCTCTCCCTCTCTCTCTCTCTCTCTTACAGGCAAAGGTAGGCGCTCTCTGCTCTTCCTAAAGTCCCCTCGGAAAGCACTGCTCTGATATCAGCAACCCAGATGCTGCTGAAGCAGACTTAAACCAGAGAACACACTTTACCAAAACGAAGTGTATTCATGGTCATAAGAAGTTTAAAGGGATAAGAAGGCGCTTAAATGCATAAAATTGCGTTAAAGGTGCAATGTGTAAACCCTGTCCAGATTAGTTCAAAACAAAATCATTATGAACAGACCGTGTGCCTGTCAATCACGTTGAATGTATAGGCCCTCTATGTTTTGATAGTTCATTTGTTCAAAGTGACAGGTATGAAAAAACAATTTATATATTTTTAATTGTTATGCCCGTAACCGGGAGACTACTTTGCTGCAGGTGTTTTCTAAACAACATTTCACCTGAGGGGTTTCCATTCAAAATACCCAACTAACAATATTTGACTAAAGGGTTATTAGTGCTTTAAACAACAATATGTATCCTTTTGAAAAATGTATGTACTTTCAGTCCCAGTAAACATGTCATTATTATTCCTTTTTAAAGTTGATAAAATCCCTTAAAATTGACTGTTTCTTTCAATCCTAGTTGAAATTGTATTTCCTATTTCAATATGACCAAAATGTCTTGCATTCTCTAGATTCAGTGGCAACATTATTGAAATTCTACAGCAACCATCCCAGCCGCACAAGAGGCATTAGCATGATCCACCAGGAAGTGCCCTTTCTATCCATTGAGGCCCCGTGCATGGGTCACATCACAGATAGAGTTGTGGCTCCATCCATCATGTGGGTTATAGTTAGCCGCCTATGCTAATGTCTGACCCAATGAAAAGTTTACTGAGAGATAGACAAGGACATTGGGGTGGACTCTTGTCATCCCATGCCGTAAACACACACACACACACACACACACACACACACACTCCCCACTTCAACACTGTGGGGCTGTCATATTTCACAGTACCCGGTAGCGTGGGGTGAGTTATGGCCATGTCACAGTATAGAGGGAATGTGTTTACGTGCTTGTGGTAGGTGTTTATGTGGTTGTGCATTTATGTGGGTATGTGTTTACAGTGTGTGTATCTCTGGCCCACTCCTTTTAGGTTTATTCATAAAACGCCCCCCTCACTCCAAATCAGTGGTGTCCAGAATGCCGCTGCATGTGTAAATGACAAAATGATTTATAGAAATATTCCCAAAATAAAGTCCTCTGCACCCAGGGGGAATGGAATACTCCCAACAGCATGGGCCCTCAATGGGAGACACACAATAAATGCATGTACACACAGCGCAGAAGTTTATGAACACAAACTCATACATGCACACACAGTCTGCATGGGGACAGAGAGGACAGCGCTCTGGTAAAGCATTTCTGTAGATTTATGACCTGAACTAAAAGATGGACGGATGGATGGATGGATGGATGGATGGATGGATGGATGGATGGATCAATGGAAGGGCAAAATAAAAAGTGAAGGGACTAAGAAAGAGGGAGAAGGATGGAAGGACAGAAGGACAAACAGATGATGGATGCACAGACAGATAGATGGAGGTAGAAGACAACAGAGAGGACAACGCTTAGATAAAACCGTTTTAGGGATTTATGGCCTGTTAAGTAGACAGAGGGATGGAGGGAAAGAAGGATTTAAGGAAATGAGGACAAATATGGTAGAAGAGAAAAAGAAAATAAGTGGTTAGACAGACAGATGGATGGAAAGTCGGGTGGAACAAAGGGAGGTCAGGGCAGGAATAGGAAGAGCAGGAAAGGAAATGAAAGTAAGAGAAGAAAGGAGAGGAAGCGAACAGAAGTGTTCTGAACTCTTTTTGAAACAGTGGTAGGAATATAACAAATCCTGAAGTGGTCTTTGCTTCTTTGTGTGCCATGATTCCTGGAGGAATTGTCAAAGCATGAAATGAGTCTTACGCTGGGAATTGTCTCATTCTGACTGGAAATGGTGTTATCGTTCAGTGGTGGTAATTATGCTCTCTGAAGGAGCTGGCATAGTCAGAAAGAGACGGAAAGAG
This sequence comes from Chelidonichthys spinosus, assembly GCA_029853015.1. Lineage (NCBI taxonomy): Eukaryota > Metazoa > Chordata > Actinopteri > Perciformes > Triglidae > Chelidonichthys > Chelidonichthys spinosus. Next base: position 22,478,330 of record CM056821.1, read on the forward strand.
CAGAAGAGAAAGACACACTTTGATCTTTTGTGAACATGATGGGTTGAGCTGAGAGAAATAATGTGTCTGTGGATACGTGTGAGTGGTTACTGTACACGCAAGCTGCTCCTGGCAAATAAAAGTTACAGTAGTATTAGCCAGTTTGCCCTTATGTCTATTTATTTATATGTGAACTGCTGAGATGGTCAGTCTTGAACATACTGTGGAGGAATATCCTGACCAATATTCCATCACAAATATTTGAGGGTTTTGAACGTTACGATCCTGTCTAGGGGAAAACCAGACGCAACATGAAATTTGAGACTCCTGTCTTCCCAGCTCCCAAAATCCACCAGCAACAACATATTAGCAGCCCTTTTTTACGGATGTATTATTAATCAGTTTTACTTCAGAGTGTGTGAACAGCAAAAACAACAAAAAAAAGGAAACTAAACCAACCACCTAAACGTACCTACTAAAAATAACAAGGAAACAAAAGGGAATCATAAACCTAACTCCTAATGAAAACACAGGAAAAAAAGGGGTTAAACAGAAATGCAACCAAATCACCCATACGAAAACTGGGCTGTGTTTTTAATACTCAGATAGAGGCCATTCTACAGAAGACAAGTTTTGCTGGCAGTCTGGTTAGGAATGAAGAGAGGAGAGCCTGCAGGAGATGGGAGTAGCTGGCCTTTTGAACCACCAGCTTGGATGCTGGAACCAATCACCTCACACAGTCAATCACTCAATCAACCGAGCTCATCTGCAGCCCATCACAATCAGCCAACAAAAGCATCCACAACACAAACACAGGAGGTTAAAGCAGTCCACTAATACAGAGCTGTCCATACGACCTTGGGGTTGAAACACTTCCATTGGAGTTTTTGTAAAACCTTTAAAAGTTTCATGTTCATGGGACTTTGCTATGCAAAACAAGCTGACAAATAATTTTAGGATTTCTTAACAGCATCAAACAGAAAAATAGGGTGATGGCTGTTGATGGTTATTGTTGGTTAATTTTATATGGGCCAAATTGTCATCTTATGGGTGTTTGTGTATCGGGTGGTAGAGGAAGTAAACATGTTGCTTTGACAATTACATTCCTTATTAATGGCAGACCACAATGTAGAATGTAACAGACAGTATCAGGACTTTCTGATGTACCTTCTGAGGTGATTCTAATCCGAATTTAGTCTAATCCAAAGAACAAATCATATATGGATTTATCTCAAATTATAAATCCCAATTTTGTTCACAGCTGATCCAGAAGCCTGCTCAAGCCAGAGGCAGTAAGGTTGGCTCTGAATGTACCGCTCTGCTGCATATGCTCATAAGATCCACCCGTCACTCCTCTGCAATCCAAAGATGGCCCCTTTTGTTCACTGGTTGTAAAAATTCCAAGATTGTGACGGCCAAAATGCTGAACTCAAGGCTCCACAATCACTGTGTCCACTTCTTATGTACCATTCAGCATTTCTTTCTGTCTTTTATTTACGTTCAAAGATACCTAAAAGAAAATAAACTGTTCATCTTTCCCTCTTGTCTTAAATTGAGATTCATTTTCGTGTTTGTCTAATTTCTTTGTCCCATGCTGCAATCTCATCAAGCTGTTATTTTTTTGCATTTACTCATCTATTCACCCCCATCCTCCCTTTTGCTTTACTTTGTCTTTTGGTGCCATATTGCCATGTGTTGTGTGGTGTAAATGGGTTGTGTTAAATGTTGCACTGTCCCTAGTGAGTGTTAACAGTGTGGAGAGAGAGGCTGATAATCTTTAAACAGGGCGTCTGCTGGCATCTGCTTTATCTTTATTGTTCCCTGGATACTTAGCAGGAAAATATACAGGCAGGGGGACAGACAGACACACAAGCATATTTACACATTGTATATACAATGCAGTACATGCAGTACCCCCCCCCCCCCCACACACACACACACACACACACACAACACACACACACACACACACACACACATGTGGGTTTATTTTGCATACAAGCGAAAAACTCAATTTTTCATAAAAAGACATACCTTAAAAAGACATACCTTAAGGTTGAATCCATAATTTAGTAGAGTGACTGAAGTCACATTGCGGACATTGCAAATTTCTAGTCTCACTCTATATGTATAAAAAGACACAAGCAAACACAAACACATACACACAAACATGCACACTGCGTGCACATGCGCACTTTTAACCATAACAGGCCTGAAACTTCAAACACAACATTCTTTGAGTGTGTAGGATGGTCAATTGGTGGAAAGACAATGTAAGACTCAGTTGCACGACTGAGGAGGATGAAGGTCCTGAGTGCAAAATATTTTTTTTAAATTCACATCATGGCAGTCACAAGCTAAATTGCCGAATATTCCCCTCTTGTTCACTTCCATTGGGGGATGAAAGACAGGTGTGCTGGCAGGTGGAGATGACCGAGTGATGGAAGGAAGAGCTCAAGACAACTTGTGGAGACGGGGAATAGCAAAAATACCAGGAGAAATTACTTAATCGATTTTTTGTACTTTTGTAGTAGGAGAACAGAGGTCACAAATACAGGTTTTGTCCGTTAAAGACAGCGTTGGAAATATCATATTCAACTCATATAAATTATTTGACCTTAAATAATCTTAAACAAATGTGAAACCTGTTATGTATAGAACAATTGTAACAAAAGTTGTAAACAATTTGAAGAACGCAAAACAGTTGAAGCGATAGTTGGGAAGATGATGTGATTGGGTTGCAGCAGGGATGAAGATCACAAGAGAAGAGAGTGAAGAGAGATGAATGGAAAGGCAAAGGGGAGGAGCGACAAAAAGACAAGGGGAAGCTGGGCCTTCCGTAGGGGGCCCAAGGGCTGGCAGCCACCTGAGTCACACCTCCACTGTGTGTGTGTGTGTGTGTGTGTGTGTGTGTGTGTGTCCTTCTGTCTGATTCAGTGATTAATGAAGACATGTCAGTGTGGTAATCCTCTCTAATAAGCACCAGTGGAGCAACCATGTGTGTGTGTGTCTGCGTGTTTATGTGTATACTTTATATTTATCGGGGGGTTTAGCTAAGGAGGTAGAGCGGGCTTAGCTGGCAACCGCAAGATTTTTGATCCCCGGCTCCTCCTAGCTGAGTGCCTGGTGTCCCTGAGCAAGACACCTCACCCTAATTGCTCCTGATGAGTTGACTGTCACCCTGCATGGTTGACTCTGCCGTCAGTGTGTGAATGTGTGCGTGAATGGGAGAATGTCTATCATTCCTGTAAAGCGCTTTGGATAAAAGCGCTATATAAATGAGGACCATTTACCATTTGTGTGTGTGTGTTTGGGGGGGGAGAGCGTGTATACTTGAACAGAGTTTGTGCACCTTCAACCCTTCGACTAAATGAATTATGTCACTGTTCTGCATGCACTCTCTATTTGTATGAGACATGAGAACTCCTGTAATATTATTACAAGCAGCTTGCATCTGTGTGTGTGTGTGTGTGTGTGTGTGTGTGTGTGTGTGTGTGTGTGTGATCTAATGTCATTCTTTATAAGTATGCCCAGATGTTGATACTGAAATGGCTCTTTAATTACCATTCAAACAGCAGGGGCTATGTGCGTGTGAGAGTCTCTCTCTCTCTCTCTCTCTCTCTCTCTCTCTCTCTCTCTCTCTCTCTCTCTCTCTCTCTCTCTCTCTGTGTGTGTGTAGGTGTTTGTGTGTGTGTGTGTGTGTGTGTGTGTGTGTGTGTGTGTGCGCATGTGTGTAATGTTGACAGCGGAACTACTGTTTAATTACCATTTAAACTGCGAGAGCTGAGTGGATCATTTAAAGACAGAAGAGCTTCAGCCAGCTAAATGAGGAAAACAACACCATTACAGACACACAATACACACAACGAAGCCACACAGACAGCAAGTCTATTAAGGTGTAATGAATGATACTCCTGTGTTGTGTCGCTATTCTTTAAATAATAAAAAGGGACTTTTATTTATATAGCTGCACTGTATGTAATGTTTCTCTCTGTGCAGACTTGCGCAGAAACACATACACATCCTTGATGCACAATCACATACCGAACACCTTTTTTCATTAAACTTGTAGACTAAAATGTGTTTCTTTCTGTGAGTCTCGGCCCCTTATATGCATGCATGCAGCCATCTGTGAATTTACTTCAGTCAGTCACCCTGTTAATCAGCCTGCTACTAAGGCAGGTGCCCAGTCAGTCACCCCAACAACAACCCGTCCAGCCTGCTAGTATTTCAAATTATACAATTAGTCAGTCAGCCAGTTGAACAGTAATGTATGATCAGCCAGTGCTTTGCTGTCTCAGCCTTAAGTGAGAGAACAAACATCACCGTTATGATTAAGAGATTAAAAACAATCAAATTATTTACTTAATTTTACAGTTCTTAGGTGTAGTAATAGAAGGCAGGGATAATAGACCAGGTTTGTCATCGAGTTAGTCAGAAGAAAGTCAAAGAGTAGACATTATTGACACTAGAACTTGACAGTGTTAGAATTAGTAAAGTGTCTATATTAGCTTTAAAAATGTAATTAAAATAAATAATGTTCACTGTAATTTTATAAGAAAATAATACAACCTGTGGCTCTTTCTGTGATATCATATTTTATAAAAGCCTTATTTATGAATTTACCCTGCGTTATAAACTGTGTACAGATTATGCAGAAATCAATTAATTTCTATATGTTTGTAATGGAAATTAAAACGTGTTTAAATCACATTCAGTAAATACAGTAATAAAACACTTAAATAGAAATACTGTAGTGGAAGCCATATTAGTGATTAATTATACTAGAAGGGCAATTGCGAATGATAATACCAAATTATTTTTACAATGCCTTGGCAGATACAAATGATGGCACGGATGATTCCTCACACAAAGGTAGTTAAATAATTACATGTGAAACAGTGAGAATGATAGCAGTGATCATATTTGTGACAGACAGGCTGCGTCGCACTGAGAGTATTATGATAATGATATTAATGATGGATCTTTGCAAATGTGTGTGTGCGCATAAGAGTTTGGTGGGAGATGTCTCACCTCACACTGGGTCTCCCAGCCCGATGCCATCTGTTCTGCCAGCACACACACACACACACACACACACACACACACACACACACACACACACACACAAATATCCCCAGAAAAATAATACAGTAAACACATGCACACACCCACACACACACACAATGCACACACTCTCATAATCACTGAGGATAGAAAATAGATACATGAACATTGCCATGGAAGGAGACGTTTGTATGTTACAACTAAAGAATATAAGCTGTGCAAGTAGCCACACACTCCCGGAAGGTCGGTAATCCTGGCTCTACCCAGAATGCTCAGCTCTGAGGGTTCAGCCAAAGGGAAACCAGCATGTTGTCAGCCTAGTGGACATACATGGGATCAGAGAAGTGCACATGCATGTGTGTGTGTGTGTGTGTATAAATTAAACATTTTAATACAAATATGGGAAAATATGATTTTGAAAGAATTTTTATTATAAGGCTAACAGAAAGTATGAAAAGGAATGATGTGTCACCATATCAAATATATATATATATATATATATATATATATATATATATATATATATATATAGTATAGCATCAAACAGTGGAGAGATGTGATTCTGTATTTAAATTAAACTTGTTGCCCAACTGCACTCGTGTTTTTGTATTATTTTTCTTTAAAACTGTTTCTAAACGATCGATCTAAAGAAAAATAGATAGATAGATAGATAGATAGATAGATAGATAGATAGATAGATAGATAGATAGATAGATACTCTGTTCTTTTCTCCTCTGTCGCTCCTTTCTTTTTTGTCAAATATCATCTTGAACAAAGTGATTTTTTTTCTTTAAAAGATGATATATCAAAGTCTTCTTCCAACAACATGTTGTCTTACTCTGACAGGCATACAGGAGTTTGGGTATAAAGTCTATGCCGGGTATTCTGGCGATGCCCAGACTGCATATGACCAACACACAGAGACACACACATGTGTGCATCCATGTGGCATTGCCTAGACGGTGTACGAGCAGCATATCTGTCAGCATGTGAAAGGTTGACAGCTCAAGCTCCCAGCACTTTGTCCACTATCATCACGTCAAGAAAACACACACACAAATACAGTGAGATTATCAAAATGGGCCACAATGGCAACTTAAATAGTACAGTTCTCAGTTCCAAAACTCATATGTGTACATGCATGGAAGATGGAAGAAAATATTATCAAAGAAATGTAAAAGTTGTGGGGGGGGTAGTGTAAAAAGTCAGAATTTCTCTGTTTCAATAAAAACAACTTTTTTAAATGAAAGTGATAAAACATTTAGTGAACAGAAACACGTTTCTCTTTGTTGTTGTTTTTTTAACAAGGAGGGTCAATTTTGTGATCAGGAAACGTGCCATAAAAGTGGGACATCATGAGTTAGAGTGCCACATCCTGTCTTCCCTACGTTTCCAGTCACTCTCCACTCAACACTATCCGTCACTGCAGAAAGGCTGTAAACTGCCTTTAGAAAACAACAATAATTCAAATTAATTATTGATATCAGATTCACTAGGCTATCAAAAACGAGCAGGCACTTCATGAGTTTCATACAGATTCGGTTCAATGTCATCCCAAAGTTATCAGAACTTCACTGAGCCTGACTTACAGGCTCATAGCAATAGCACAATATGCAGACGCCACATCAGCGGCAAAAGTATTATCTCACCATAATAGCTGCATTTAATGATATACGCACACGCCTCAAGTCTCCTTTTTATTTCTGTAGATGGAGTTCAGCCCTTACAAAAACCATGCCAGGTCAGACCAGATAATTTGCTTCACTAGCGCAATCACGGATCACGGCTTTAGCACATTTCATACAATTAAGGATTGTGGATTTGTAGCAGACTAAACAATGGGCCCAAATTAAATTTTGAGTTTCTCAGTGAGAGACACTCCGGTTGCTCCAAAAAAATACAATAAAAGTGAATGAGAATATAGACGTAGTCTCTAACAGGATTGGCGGGCATACCACCCTCACAATATGGCATCTTTCTCTCGTTCTTTCTCCCAGATATTCTATTACTGTCTCTGTCTCTTCCTCACACTTCAGCACTCAATGGATATACAGCTGTAGTTTAATTCTACAGTTCTTCTATTCTAAAGCCAGTATTGTGTCTCTTGGCGTTGAACAGTGTGAAAGACCAGCAGCAATAACACAAAGCAGAAATGAGCAATTACAGCTTTTGTAACGACTGACACACAGAGACGGAGACAAATAAAGGAAGAATGAAGCCAATGAGAACAAGGAGAAGGAGTGAATTGATTTTTTTTTTTTTCAAGCAGACTGATATGGAAATAATTCTTCAGCAGGTCAACACCCTGTTCATTACCACCTCTTAACTTTTGGCATACGAGAATGGGAGGATTTGTAAAGAATATGGCATGTAATAAAACACTAATAAAAAAGATGACAAACAACAAAGCTGTTAGACAAGAGGGAGAGATGTGAAAGGAAGGACTTTAAAATAGCAGAAGGAGGGACAGAATGAAGGAGTAAATTTATTTCTTGGTAGCATATGAGGACAGGGAAATTTAATGAAGTTAAGCGGTAAGTTAGAAGGACATTTGGCAACTAGGGTAGGCAAACAGACAAAATAGGCTCATAGTATTTGAAGAGGTCTGGAAACACTTCTGCATACACACAAGGCAGACAGGCAATTTGGATTTCAAATATCTTTGGCGGAACACAAAGAAATAAGGCACTTCAGAGAAAGTTTGGCTAAAAAAGTGAAACAGAAAGACAGAGACTCAACAGGGTCAAGGGAGGACAGACGGAGGAAGTGCAAGAGAAAAACCGACGGAAAGACAAAAGAGAGATTACACAGAGACATGGATTGAAACTGAAGAAGACAGAGGGAGGGAGACAAAGGAGATGTCCAACAAAGTTACAAGAAGACGGGGAAGAAAGAGTGAGGGGTAGATATTGAATGAAACAAAAAGAGACATTGGACAGCTCTTCCTCTCAACAAGTGAAAGACTTCAAACAACAGTGGAGAGCTGCACTTTATGGGGCTATTCTCTCTGCATTAGCATTAGCTATAGCTCTCAGACTGACAACACGGCGCTCCATTCTCAAGGTCAGGAGGGGCACACACTACCCACGGGCCACGACTACACACATACACTCATAGTCATAGAATCTATTCAACGCACACTCAGGCATTCTTATGCACAGACAGATTCAAACACACTGACACACTCAGACACAAATACACACTGACACACACTGAGGCGTGCTAATACACTGATGAAGAATGCAGGTTGTTGCAAGCCATCACCACATCGTACAATATAGGAAATACTATCGGTAATGTTCGGCTGCATGATGGTGTAGTGAGTAGCACTGTCGCCAACAGCGAGAAGGTCCTGGGTTTGATTCCTGCTTCGGGTTCGGATTCCTTCTGTGTGGAGTTTGCATGTACTCAGTGTGGGTTCTCTCTGGCTTCCTTCCACAGTCCAAAGACATGCTGGACGGTGATAGGTTAATTGATGACTCTAAATTGGCTTAGGTGTGAATGTGAGTGTGAATGGTTGTCTGTCTCTACATGTGATAGACTGGTTACCTGTCCAGGGTGAACCCTGCCTTCGCCCAATGTCAGCTTGGATCGGCTCCAGCCCCCCCTGCGACCCTGAAAACAGGATGAGTGGTAGACATGGATGAACCAGTAATGTTTGATATTCAACAACGTGGCTTTATACAGAGGCGTGTTTGGTTTGTTGTGGGAGTCGTTCATAACATGACATTAACCTGCATGACATTATTCCTGCAAAGGAACATGGCTGTGTTACTGCGTAACCAGAACATACTATCTGTTCAGTCATTAATTCCTCTAACATGTATAAAGTTTACATGGCCACTCTACAAACACATGGTGATCAAATACACCTTTTCTATATCAAAGAGTTTAATTGAAGCAGTATTGCCCCCTCCTCTGATGTAACTTGACTCAAAATTATTAATTGTATGTGAATGGCCATTCCATCCATTCAGGATCTGTGGTGCATTCAAGCAGAAAAAAACAAACAAGTAAACATGCTAAACACATGGCTAACATGGCTGCTGCAGTGAGTCACTGGCAGTTAAGTTCTGCATGGCTAAGAGCTAATCAGTTCGCAGAACCTCATTAAGGCATTATTTATGTGGGTAGCATCAGCTGCTAATGAAGACACTAACTCATCTGCTGTGTGAACAGTGAGAGAAAGAGGAGACGCTTCAAGTATATACACCTCAGCAGGCCTTTTTAAGCCGTCTGTTATCTGCAAAATTAAGATTTCCATTCCCAGTCTAACTCTGAAATCTGTAAACCACTGTCAGAGTTGTGGCAGTATCACTCCACATTTAATTATAAATATCACACCTGGTTGATTGTCCTTAAATGGATCGTTGGGAGTCCGCGAATGTAGAAAACTTCAAATCTAAATATATTCCGCATGTCAGCAGTTGACTTTTGGGACACGGGAGTTTTTGCAGGTTCACAAACAGACAGAGAGACAAAGAGAGAGAGGGAGAAAAAAACAGAGGAAGAGAGATCGCCGAGGCAATCTGTGATGTGATTTTTTGATAACCATAATCATAATCTGCCTAGGGCGATCCAATTCCTGAGACAGTTTATGGGGTAGGGAGGGCTATCAGAATTAGAATTAGATGAGCATAAATGGCTATTTTCCCCGTGTGTGTGTGTGTGTGTGTCTGTCTGTCTGTCATGAATGACTATTTCTGTGGATTAATGGATTCGCGAGGCCATCTGAAACGCATGAAGCAGACCTCACAGCAAGACTTGTGTGTGTCTGTGTGTGTGTGTGTATGTGTGTGAGTGAGAGAGAGAGAGAGAGACAGAGAGAGAGAGAGAGAGAGAGAGAGAGAGAGACAGACAGACAGACAGAGAGACAGACAGACAGACAGACAAAAGGGCATGTGTGTGCTGTGTATGTTATATGCATAGAAAATGTTTTTCCACCCAGAACGTGCATGAGTGTACTTATTCAACTGTGTGTGTGTGTTAAGAGAGTGACTGAGTGTTGAGAGAGTGGTAATTACCATTCAGCAGTAGCTAAAGTGACATGTTTGAGGAAGAGATAAGAGGACATAAATTGGCCTGGTATAAAATGGTGATATTTCCTCTACTGCTTTAGAAAAACCCATTTACTCTGCCTCTTTAGCATGTCAAGACCCCTGTCACTACCCTCTCATCCCCTCGGCCAGAAGGACTCTTGCGCACGCACACACACACACACGCACACATATATACGCCTCACGCAGTCAGCCGGCTCCTTGTGAAAAAGTGCTCATCTGCATTTTGCTATTAACTTGGAGAGACACAGAGAGAGAGACAGAAAGGGAGAGCGTGTGTGTAAATCAGTGTAATGGGGCCAAGACCTCAGTAGCTCTAAAAAGAGAGCAGACATGTGGAGGACAAGACATGATTTTTTTCTCACCCCTTTCATGCAGGGAAGAAGCGATACAGCACATCTGTCACTAACACCCACACAATGGCCCATACAGTCGGCCAGAAAGACAGAAAGATGAAAGGAAAGAAAGGGAATAAAGGTGATACAGAAGAATGACAGAGTGACAAAGTGGACAGTGCTCAACACACATTATCTGTTTTGTTTCCTTGTTTCTTTTATTGATTTCTGCTTTCTTTTCTTTGCTCGTAAAATGTTCTGTACTGTTTTTAACACTTACATTAACTCCAGTCCAGAGTGTGCCATAAACTTTCCGACACTGGAGAACACCTGAGAGAAAAAGAAAAAAAAAAGAGAAAAAGAGAGCAGGAAAATAAGTTGGTTCTCTTCTCATTAGTAAGAGCTCATGTGCCATAATGTCCCAATACAACATCATACGTTTGGGTGTGTGAGCTGAATGGTCCACTGACATGCAAAACAAGATGAACCACAGCATCAGTTGTTTGAGCAAGTGTTTTTTTTTTTTTTATCAAAACTGTGATCAATCTCAAACCATAACCACATATTTATTGTAGCAACCATCTTTAACAAAATAGTTATTTTCACCCAAATCACAATGGGCCTCATTCACGAACCGTTCTTAAGAACAAATATGTTCTTAAGTCCTACTTACGAAGTTTTTGCGAAGATTTTTTGAACAAATCCTATGAACACTCAGGAGTACTCTTACGCACAAATGTGCTGACATGTTCGCATGGTTGTGTTGTTCTTTTGTCCAGTTCATTAAAATATGATATTACAGTGATCTTTCTGTCACATTTATTTATTAAATAATTTATTCATTTTATTTTTGGGTAATTTACAGAACATTTTTATGATTTTAAAATAAATGAAATGTATATTAACAAGAATAAAGTCGATTGGAAACCATTCCATTAATTAGTGATCCCATATGCGTCATTTCTCTATTCAAGGCCTGCGGAAACAATTAATTTCTCATTTGTATATAAAGTTGCATTAAAACAACTTGAATCCAACTTTCAGAATGTTTGCATTGTTAGAAACACAGCTGTTCTTGGAAAAATTACAATAAAGCCAATAAAGAATATTCACATTTTGCCGTCTTCAGTCACAACATTTCACACTGTTCCCAGGTCTTTTCTCCTTGAACAAAGTTATAAAAGACAAAACCTTTCAACAGCGTCACACAGAGAAGATTGTGAATCATTTCTATTTGTAGTGTGCTCCAGGTCGCAGGTTAGAGCCCTTGATGTGCTACTGAGCAAACACACACCCGTACTCACACTCGAGCCACAGGGGAGGAGGTGAGAAGGAGGGAAGAGGAGAAGAAAAGGAGTTGAGAGGAGCAGAGAGGAGGCAAGGTTAGACCTCTCTTTAGCCTCACAGCTGTGGGTGAGATAAGCCTTTTTTCTCACAGGTAAATAAAAGCCACACCCTGCGTGTGTGTGTGTGTGTGTGTGTGTGTGTCGCGCATGTTGACATGCATGAACCTGGGATCCTCTCCTGCCATCCCTGCACCGCTGACACAACCCCATGCACAATCTCTGCATTCCTCTTTCTAATGCCTTCCCCTTCTGTGTGTATGTTTAGCAACTTTCCTTCTTTTCAAGTCCTTCTTCTCTCTCTGTGTCCTACTGTTCTGGCAAAGTGTGATGAAATTCAGACAGCTGATGATTTGTTTTCTTCACTTCTTCTCCTCTCATCATTTTGCCGCTGATTGACTTCTTGTTGTCAGTCACGACGGTATCTTCCTCTTCCCCCTCCCTATTCCATTTCTTTCAGTTTTTCTTATTTCATATTTCCCATATGACTGTCATGACCACCCCTTTTCCTTATTTTTCTACACACACACACACACACTCTCACACGCACACACACACACACACACACACACACACACACACACACACACGTGCACAGCTCCATGTCAGAGTTAGTTCTCTAATCGCAAGGTGTAAAATGATCCTGTTGACTCGGGCTGCTGGTGTTACATGTAATACGGTCCCTGCACAGAAGCAATTCACAGTCTGGAAACACAGATACAAACAAACTCAAGCAAAGAGGGGATTTCTTAAATAGTCACACAAACACACACTCACAAAACTTTCCCCGTCTGTTGACGAGGCAAGAAGGAAGGACACAGAAGCGCACACTCACAAATACACCCGAAACACAGAAATGTTTGATGTTTATTTCATTTTGCAGAGCTGGTGAGTGAGACCACACACTACAGCAGCACCAAAGGCATGATAACCATTTTGGTTCCTCTTCTTATGTTATTCTATATTTTTATTTTATATACATGACTCTTCATCTACACTCCATGTTCAAATAATGTGATCAAACATTTTTAAGAAGAAACTACAAGTGGATGAATGCCCGAAAGGAATTAATACACTTTCCCACGTGTCAGATTGCATTCATCTTTTTCCTGCTGTGAGGTTGTATCCCCTCTTTGTGCTTATATTAAATACCCTGTATTGTTGTCCCTCCATATGCTTCGTATCCATCCATCCATCCATCCATTTTTTAACCGCTTATCCTGTATTCAGGGTCGCGGGGCGCTTCGTATCCTCACTTTTATTATTTACTGGCCAAAAACAGATTATCCATGGTTAAGCATGGAGTGCAGACCTGTGTCTACACCTTCTGGCAGATCTGCTCATTTTGGAAAACTGATCACATGTTGGGAATCTAAAAAGTTACTTTCTCGCCAGAAAAAATAATGAAAACTTAAAACTTATTTTGAAGCTGATTTTTTTTGGCAAGTGAAGGATGATGGAGCTGGACGACCCCCTTGTTCAGACAAAGTATGAATCCAGTGGTATAAACATATCTGTTTATTGCACAGTTTAAAGACCAGTTCTGAAGTAAGTGGGAAAGTAATCAGAAAGTGGAGTTCAAATTAGCTGGTATTAAGCAGGTAATCAGTATTCTGCAATGGACTGCATCTTCAAAGTAACCTTCGCAAACCTGATTGCGTCAAATGAACAATAAGTGTGTCTGACAATGACAATGATATTATTCTCTTGTTGTTGGTAAACAAGCAGGTCTGCTGGATTAAGACGCCAGCTAGTATACTCATCTGCAGTGACAACAGAAAAGCCATGTACCAATTGAAACTGAAGAGGTTTTCCTTCATAAGCGCAGCCTGTATAATTATTTCAAACACGGGGAAAACCAAATCACTTTACAACGCGGATTTACATATGATTAGCGTCATACAAAGACAGGATTACTACAAGTAGTCGAGAGGAAGCTTGCCTCTGCCTGTCTCGTTTTCCTCGCCCTGATTCAAAAATGCCTTGACATGAGTTAAAGTTGCTTTCTCGCTTGCTCTCACCTAAAAGGTCCAGTGACAAAAGCTGACGGCCTGTATCTTTGTACTTGGGCAGACATGCAAATAATGACAATAACAATATATGGAGAGGAGGCCTGGTGGGACATTACTAACAGACATGGGAGGGGTTTTTTTCTCCTCTTCTTCCTGTCCATAACATTTATTTTTCTTTCATTAAATGCTCTTATCTGCAGTGAACCACGTTCTATTACCTATCACCTGATCACATCACATATGCAAACTGATACAAATGACTGTATAATCAATCTTATATATATATAATATATATATATATATATATATATATATAATTTATTTTTTTTAATGAGAATGTATTTATTTGCCTATATCCTGCTGTAACGGTGACAGAGTAATATTTGTTGTTTAATTGACAGGTTGTTTAATTGACAGCCTCTCCCATCTTACTGATTATGAATATAATCTTTGCACGTAATATACATTTCTCATTATATCAATTGGCAGTCTTCAGTGATGCATTATGACCTAACAACATGTCATATGATTTCAAAGATCATTGATTATTTAATGGCATTTTTAGTAGCCGGCCTTCTGAGTGGATGCTAAGCAGTGAAGGGTTGCAGAAAATATGAGTGAGGATAAAAGAGGACAAACTGTGATTCGGGGCTTGGTGAAAACAACCAGACACCTTGCCACTCTAAATTATCATTGATTACCCAAAATGATGTGGAGGAAATTATTGACTGCATTAAAGTGTCACTTACGAACATGTATAATCTCCCATTATTTACCTATTATGCATCGATTTGCAGGAGCGTATGCAGTTTTTTTTTTACTTGGCAGAGTGGATAGATGTGGCAGCAGTGTAGCTGTCTGCCTTCTGTCAAGAGAATTACAGATTCATTTGCATTCAAAATGTTTAAAATAATGATTGGCCTATAGTCAGATATTCTTATTGTCTTCACTGTTATTGCATCACCTTAACACTGTACACATCTGCACTGCTAAATAAAACAAAAAAACAAAACATGTCAGTTTTTAAATGTCACACAGTCAGCATCTACTGTCTGCTGTTAGGCTCATGTTATAACTGCCTGGGGTAACTTTTTCTAATTGTTTTCAATGAGAGTTTACTGTTATTGCATTGCTGAGTGTCTTGCGTTTTCCCATTCAACTGTTATTTGTGGGGGTGGTTTTTTCGGATATTAGAGTTTAGCAACCTTAGTTAACATGAACTGAACTGAGAGCAGCAAGAGCAAACTACTATAGTAGTAGTTTTTTTTTAATTTTTTTAGTATTTATTATTTCAGGACAGTGCACATTGATGAACATATACAAAAGTACACGTAAATGTGCCAGATTATAGCCAGATTATAGCCCAGGGGCTAATTTCCATCTGTAGTCCTAATTAGTTGAAATTTTGGGTTAAGTTGTATAGCCAACTATTAAGTATTAGGTGGCGAACAGTTAGTAATCATTCGTTGGTTGCCCAGTCTGTGTGTGTGGTGCGTGCGTGCGTGTGTGTGTGTGTGTGTGTGTGTGTTGTGTATGTGTTTGTGTGTTGATCCAGCCAGCTGCAGGCCTAATTGGCAGCTTGTTAAGCAATTTGGATCCTGCACTGGATCTATTGATGTAAGGGTGAAAACACACACACACACACACACACACACACTGGATATCTATTTGGCTAGACCTTAATCCTACCTGTTGTATTCTCTTTTTCATACTGTGTAACCTCTCACCTGCTCATGTCCCTTAAATGCATCTCACTTGGTTTATTTTTGCTTCTTTTTTTTCTTGCTTTTTTGTGTTCTGGCCTCTCATGCTCGATACCCACTACTGCTGATATTACTCATACTCATATTTCTATTATTTACTATGCTACTTTTTCTGCTTTATTATAGTTATCATTATATCATATCCACTGAACTAGTTCTATTTCATTCTTACTGACCGCCAGAGGCGGTGCTTAAGCACTGGATGCCTCCATCTCATCATCAAATCAAATTTTATTTATATGGCACTTTTCATACTTAAAAGTAGCACAAAGTGCCTCACAGAAAATAAAAGCGAACAAAACAAAAACGAAAAAAAGGTATGAACAACAAAGAACACCATGAAACCCAAGCCTCCCACCCCCACAAATATACACACAGAGATACACAGAGACATACACACTCACGCACACACATAGCCATATGCACAGACATACACACCCACACACACAAACATACACATACCCACGCACACCCACACACATACACTAGCTGTTGCTGAGGAGACATGGCTGGGCACCGAGATCTGAGGCGAGAATTATACCAACAAAGTCACCTGTGACACCTGGGTGACCCGTGAACATCTATATATTCCGGGGTCACCAAAGGCTCTCTTCCTTCTATCTTCTTGCGATAGCGGACTGACGTAGCAGGTCAAGCACATTAATTGTTTGTTTCTTCTTGTCCCGAATCAGCTCGTTGCTTGTAGCCTCGTAACTCAAGGGTTGGTGCTGCGATTTTATTCGTCCACCAGAGGCTGCACTTGCTGTTTTGAACTACAGAATACAACGAGGACCTTCTGCACGCTGCCGCCAGCAGTGTTTTCGCCGTGCCGGCTCGCTTGGTCGGTATTTTTGTCCTAAATGTTGTGTCCACATTACGACCCAAACTGGTGAGTACAGTGCATGGGTTTTCGTCATCGCTCTACCAGCGGGTGTTTTTCGCCTGGTTGTCATTGTGCGTGTGAGAGTGTGAACGGTATAACCTGCGGATAGTGCGGCCGTAAGCCTCGCTTCCCAGCTCTACTATATTGTATGCAAGGGAGTAGGTTTGATTTTGAGATTGGCGGGGACACAAAAGTGCTCCAGGGCAGCACTCATTAAAGTTGACTTTTTTTTGCATTAGCAATCATAATTTCACGTCATGAAAATGTTATAGGTTAGATTACTTAATATTAATTAATTATATTTTATAATTATAAAACCACATGATCATCTAGAATCTGAGGTTTTATTGTATTTCCACCACAAATTTTCTTTATTTGTGTTTTTAAACCATTGCTCTCTTCTACACAAATACATGAAAATAAGAATTAAAAATAACTTTAAAAAAGTGTATCTCTTTAGCATTAAATATTCTCTTTTATTCAATATCTGTATTGTTGAGCCTCTACCTATACACCCTTGAAGTAACTTACACTTTGACTCCTAAAGAAGTCTCTTATATCCACTTTTCTTTTCTTTGACATCCTTCAAATCCTGTACAGCACACACACACACACGCACGCACGCACACACGTACACGCAAACAGACACAAACACAAATGAAAATGACACCACTGATATTAAAATCCATCTAGCTGATGTGACCCAGGAAGAACAAATGCCGAACATGTTGACAACTTCAACACTTGCAGTTGCAGATAACATGCACTGCCTCTCGTGCGGTCCAACTAGCATGTTGCAGGTAGTTTTAACAAGCAGAAGGAGTGGCAGTGGGGACAGCCAATCACATGTAAAGCCCTGATTATGCTTCCGCGTAGTGATCACGCAACGGCAACGCAACGGCGACGCAGTTGCTTGGAGACCGTGATGGTTCTGCGTTGGGTTTACGTGTCGAAATGTAATTCAATGCCACACCGGTAAAGGGCGCTATGTTTTTTGTAAAGAATGACCGACCGACCGAGACTCTTGACGTATATCGTCGTTAGCCTCGTTATAGCGTGTTTGTTTACTTTCCGGCTTTAAACATCCACAATTTTTCAGAACTTGGTGTTTTATTTCTTTGTGCAAAAGCGACAAGGTGCAAACAATAAAACAAGGTGTAAACAATAAAAGTAGCCTTTTAAAAGTTTAAATGGCGGTGTTTATGAGTGGAAACCGGATAGCGGTCTCCAGCGGATGTAGTTAGCGGACCAATCACAGCCAATGCCGCTGCGTTGCTGTTGCGTTGGCGTTGCGCATCTAGGATTTTTGGGAGGTACACGTCAGGGCCTTGCGTCGGACGCAAGGGGGCTTGCGGACCCCTTGTCGACGCGGAAGCATAACTTGGGCTTAAGTTAGCGAGAAACCGGCAGATCAGGGAGCGGTATTTAGGTTAGAGGCGGGACTTCTAGCAGAGACCGACATAACCCTTTGTGTGCCATAATCATTGACTAAACACTACGGACAGCGGTTGTATTGACAGTGACTACACAGTAGCGGCTGAATATTGGTAGGGACGTGTCCCTAGCGTCCCTACCCAATTCTACGCCCTTGATTGTATGTGCTGCTATGTTGCAGCACATACAAGTGTTGCTGAGTGTGTGAACGGTACAGCCTGCGGTTGGCGCGGCTATTGACCTCTCTCTCCCCGCTGTGTTGCTTATTATTTTTGCGTGCCACTGTGTTGCACCGCGCTATAGGTGCTCACGCCTGAGCCATCTGTGTTGTATTAGTTTGCTATAGTGCCGGCAGTTGCCTATTCAACGCAGATTTGCGTTCGAGTTTGCTTGTTTTGATATTGTTGTTTTCAGACATTTTTCCGTTACCAATCTACCAGCGGGTGTTTTTTCGCCCGGTTGAAGTTGTGTGCGTTAGGGTG
Organism: Chelidonichthys spinosus; assembly: GCA_029853015.1. Taxonomy (NCBI): domain Eukaryota; kingdom Metazoa; phylum Chordata; class Actinopteri; order Perciformes; family Triglidae; genus Chelidonichthys; species Chelidonichthys spinosus. Next base: position 22,496,685 of record CM056821.1, read on the forward strand.
TGAATGCTAGAGCCTGCGGTTGCGCGGCTGCTATCCTCACTTTCCTCGCTGTATTAGCCCATTTATTTATTGTGCGCGCTGCTGTTTTGCACCGTGCTATAGACGCTCTCGCCTGAGCCGTCTGCGTCATATTGATATGCCATCCCACTAAACATTAGACGTGCAGATCATGTCTATATTGCGTCCGTCAGTCCAATACCAATTCTGGACCTCTTCACAACGTGCAAACTAGGTCCGCTATATTTGGACGTCTAATCATGACCCCACTTGGACGTCAATATGCAGTTGAACATTTGAACGTCGGGCTAGGTCACTTTTTTGGACGTCTAACAGGGCGTACCCACCAAACGCGATGAACGCTAGACGCTACAGTTTTGACGCCGGTCCAATATGCCAAAAAACGCCTCATCGCGGCATCGCGTCGCGCGACGAGCCCGCCCAAACAACAACATTTCTTCCGCCATTTCATTCTCTCGTCGATCATGGCTGAGATAACCACCATCGCTGCACTGTATCTACTCTGGAGAAGTTCCCAGCTTCGTCTGCGGGCTAGGCGCTTTTTGTTCCTGTCCCTGTAGAGGGGACAGGAACTATCATATAGCTCTGGGTGAGCGGTCACGGCGACTATCAGTGTCTCCTCCATCTTCTTCACTGGAGCGGCAAGCCGGCAAAAAGCGAGGGAACACCAGGACGTCCGTACGTCAGCACGTCGGTGACGATCTCAACGCTGATAGGCTGTCGCGGCGCGTCTTCACGCGAATTCGCCGCAAAAGTTCAATTATTTCAACTCGAGCGATGGCGCGATGGCGCGATGAAGCGATGAAGCGATTTTTCGCGTCCATCGCATCCATCGCGCCGCGCTATCGCGTCCATCGCGTCTAATCGCGTCTTTGCATTGACTTTACATGTAATCTTGTCGCGCGATGAAGTTTCATCGCGTTTGGTGGGTACGCCCTGTTAGACAGGTGCAGGGAATTGACGATGTAATTTATTTATGTATGTATTTATATTATTATTATTATCATAGTAGTAGTAGTAGTAGTAGTAGTAGTAGTATGGACATGATTATTTTGTGATTAAACATTATTTTTGAACATTTTTTTTTACATTTTCCTGTTTTTCTTTTCTAAAATAGTGTAATTCTGTTTAATACAACAATAAAGGTGTAGCCTATTGGGAGCAAAAAAAAAAAAAATACAGTCAACGCCATTGTGATTGGCTGAGGCATTGCGTCATCCCAACATACATCCTAAGAGCCACTCCCATTGGCCCAGGTGTTTCTCTTCAGTAGAAGCAAATGGCCGCTCGGCTTTGAGCACCATCGACCTCTCCAACACAGCAGTCCGAAAATCAGTGTCCACTTAATTGCAGGTAAGTTCGGTCAGCCGATAGACCCATAAGTTAATTGTATGTTAATATGTGCATTTATAGCGTTTGCCGTTTTAGCTTTGTTGTGTTAATCTACTTCAAACCTGTTGTCACTACAATTAGCATTACATCTGCTAACGTTAGCTTTTGAACACGACCACTTTTGTTTACAACGAAGCCGGTGAAAAATCAAAGAATGAAGCGTTGGAGCCGTGGGCTGTTACCCGACCATCATTGGCAACAGAGCCTCCAGTGTTAACGAGCAGGAGGGCCATTGTGCTGAGCTGGGAAGCGGGTGTTAGCAGCGGATGCTAACCGCTAGTCAAAGTTAGCATCGAGCTAGGGGGGGAGGGGGGCGCTTCAGACACAGCCACGTGGGGTTTCGCAGCCAAATGCATTTTAGTGCAATGGAGTACTGAGTTAAGGATTGTAAAGCTTTAGTTGGGTGTTTCTAAATCAGTCTTATCTTAATAGGTGTTGCTTGTATAATAAATGTTGTTTGCATATCTGGAGTTGTAACAAAAATGATTTCCCCCGGGATTATTAAATCTGATCCTTTTGTCAGGTGGTGTTTGGTCCTTTTGAAAGTGGAGTGAGGTGTCCTGCCCTTTGTAAGCCAACAAGGTACGTGACCTCATGCTCCTTTGCACACACCCAGTCAAGTAAATCTTAAGTCTAACTGAATTATACTGCATCTGTGTCTACAGATGTCTATGAAAATGAGAGACTGGCGAAAACGCCAAAGAGACATGGACGAACTTCTTCGTTATGACAGCGAAGATGGACATCAGAGCATTGGAATTGATAGCGATGTTGTGGCTGGGAGTCAGAGTAGTTCTAGCAGTGTGCCTGGGACCCCACGCAGTTTAACAAGTGACAGCGTTCCTGAGACATCACATGGTTTTGACTATGACCATGGTGGACTATTTGACTTCTGACTCTGACTACATCAATTGTAGGGCGGTTTCTTTCCATCATGTCAGATAACATTTGAACTTTAAAAAAAAACTTTTTACAACTATGCTTGTATTAATGAACACTGCTGGTTACAAAAACAATTGTGAACCAGCTAGCTACCCTAGCCATTCATATTGGAGGTAACCATTGTAATAAAAAAAGTGCTCATTTATTTCAGTGTACCAGAAGAAGGTCTTGGGGTTACTGGTTGACCTCCGCAATCAGTATAAGAGAACACAGCCTGCCTCTTCAACCGTCCACATTGAGAGGATGGACACAATGGAGGATTTCGAGAAAGAGGAGCAACGCCTATGTGACAACGAAGCCTTTGATACCCTGGTAGGTTTTACAAGTGTGGAATACAGAACCAGTGCACTCGCACACTGTTAGGTTCCTCTGGGGACTGTCAGTCAACGTTATCATGTACTTATTTCAACAGGTGAAGCAAATAGCAAAAATTGGCGGGAAGAACACCAAGGACTGTGTCTAAAAAGTTTTGACAGGTATGTTTCTACATAACACACTTTGTGTTTAATGTTTGGCTAGTATGTGCTTTTTCAATGTCTAAACTTTTTTTCTGGCTGTGGACCAGACTCCATGTTTTCCTTATCAGTGTCCCTATTCTGAGTATGCAATAACAGGTGAAAATTGAATAACAAGTTCACAACACAATGCCTTGTATAGACTAGCTGAAGGGTTTATGATGTGTGTATTCCTCTGTTATCCGTGCATATATTGTTCAAATTGATTTATAGATGTAAATTATTTTTCTTTAGACTCTTCACCAACGCCCTGATGGCAAATTTTAACATGAAGGGCAAGGGGGAAAAGGGCAAAAAACCCTTGGAAATGACAAAGATTTACAGTGCAATACAAGGTAAGCCTATATTTCATATTGAAGGGAAGAAAATTTTGCTCCTGCCAATATCTAAATAATGACTTGATTTGCCAAAACATGTCCTTCCCCGTTGACATTTAAAATACAATACCAACTGTCTACAATGGCTGATGGTTTTTGATGCATAGCATGAGCAACATATTTTTGCTTACAGATATGCGAACTTGGTGTATGACTACATTTTGCCTTTGCATATTTCTTATCATTTGTCTTTTTCTACTTGTGCAGATGGCGTCATGCAATTTGATAATAAGGTCACTGAGGAACTTATAAGGACACATGCTTCAGATCATTTAAAGCATGCGCCGCAAAGGAGTGGAGGGGGGGGCTTCACAGTCACTCAGGGCTGATTTTGTTAAAAACTATGCTCAGTTATATTATTTTTATGAATAGTTTTGTTTTACATGTGACACCTACACTGTAGTTGCTGTCCTGTTCTTTTTAATTTATTAATAAGATTGACAAAAGGAATGTTTGAAAATTAACCATTTGTGCACTGAAAAAATTATAACCCTGCTCAAACTAAAAAAAATGATGTCCAGATATCACATCTAATATATTTGACTTCACAGAATCTAAAGTCAGTAACTTCTTATGAACTGATTATTTTAGTTTGATGTAAATAATAATACTGCATTTGACTCAACCTTAATTCTTTGCCTTGATCCAAATTATTTTCTTAACATTTTAGTAATCGAACCAAACTAATAAATTGAAATTGAACCAACCTAATGTATTCACTTTTAACTGAATTAAATAATTAATTTACATATATCCAAACTATATTTTTCACATTTTATTTGACTTCAAAAATAATTTGTTTCCCACCTTATAATCTCTATAAAAAAGACACTTGGCCAACAGATTAAGTTAAATGTATTTATTAATATTTAACATATGAACCATATGCAACATATCAACACAGAGGTGGGCAGGGGAGAAGAATCAGAATCCAGAATCAGAAGGTCCTGGTGGTTTCTTGCTATTTTACTCTGGAATGTTTCATCAAAGAACAGGAGAAGGAGCTTCTTTTATCTGGAACTTCTTAATAAAAGTGTCTTTGTATCTCATTAACATTACTATAACATTATTATTAGAAAAAAATCCTACTCTGTTGACAATGGATTGTTTTCACAAATGTAGCACTTGATTGAAGAGACTTTTTGAGTGGAGTCCTGAGAAGGATGATTCCTAGTCAGATGTTTGTCAACCCTCCCATGTCTTGGACGAACAGGGACAATTTGCATGGATGCATGGATGGGGATGGCAGTCTTTGCATTTCCACATCCGATAACTGAGAAAACAAAGGAAGAAATAGTGAATTCCCTTACAGGTGATACTGATTTGTGTTGGCTCAATCAACAGAGATAAAAAATACAGTAGTCCATTTGCTGCTAAGAAAATGTATAGATGAGTGAGGATCTAATATTCAGGGTGATTTGTGCAATGATTAAAAAGGTGATGTGCAGGGTAGATGCAATATATTACCTGCAGGTTGGATGAAGATACAGGCTGCAGCCAGGGAGCTGAAGAGAGCAGCCTTGTGGATCTGAAAGCATACAAAATAAAATAAAATAAACAATTACTACTCTGTGAAGACCATATAATACAGAACCAAGAAGTAAACCTTTCTGGGTGGAGAGCGAGATACCTGCGGTTTTCTCTCCAGCAAACGACAGCTCAGCCGCAGAGTAGGAGGGCTACTAGCCCAACTAGCTGTCCCGGATATTAGCAAGTGCTAGCACGTCTCCCGTAACAGCAGCACCGCTAAAAAAAAAAAAAAAAAAAAATACAGTACGAGTGTAGCGCTGGACCTGCGGACGGACTGTATATAACTAAAGCCTCAAGTAGTAATAAGTATGAGAGCTTGTAGTGAGCTAGCTCGATGCTAACACCCGCTTCCCTGGTCACCACAATGGCTTTCCTGCTCAGTTAAACAAAACGCTGGAGGCTCCGGTTGTTACCGGCTCACATCTCCAGCGCTTCACTCGGACTATATTTCCTTTCTTTCACGATCCTGATACTTGTAAAAGCGCGTCACAAATAAATGTATTATTTATGGTGATAGCATTACTGGTAAATGCTAGCTAGCCACCGCCAAAGCTAGCTAGCCAGCTTAAATTGGGCTGTTCTTTGCACACGCACAAAATACTTAAACTTTGATTATCAGCAACTGCTTTGCTACTTACGTGTATTTTTGGACGAAATCCAACCAGGACGTAAACGATATCCACGTCAAACGGTGCGTCTGGCCAGATTTCGGACACAGCCGAAATCATTCCCTACTCCCTACTCCCTACTCCCTATATAGGGTAGTTCTATGGAGGGCACTATATAGTGGACTCAAAGGCAAAATTAAAAAACACTTTCGGACACTACTCGGGGGATTTCTTTCGGCGCCGTTGATGACGTTGTCCTGACGCATAATTAATACGTGTCAGATTCCACCAACGGCTTTTAAGTCTCACGCAGAGAAATTACCAGGATAATTATTTTTTTAATACATATTCGTTGCGAAAATTCACAAAACCAAAAGAACGAGTCCTCCAGCAGGAGGGGGATTCCGTGACCGTCTCATTTCTTGAGAAAAAAATAATTTTTAAACACTGCTCTGACTGTGCAGTGTGCAATTCACATTTGACTCAAACTTAAAATATTACCTGCAGGTCATGACAGAAAAAAAATGTTTTGGGAGAAATCAAAAACTTTGTTTTGGGTCCTTTAGAGGTATATTTAGTTCAGGATAAATTAAACTTGATGTCTCTAAATGCAAAAAGAATGAGTTTCACAACGAAATCAATAATTTTATCCTGTTTTAAATGGCAGTTATTAGTTTGAATGAACAACTGCATGTAACACTTTTTTCAGTGTGTGTTAAAAAAGGCCAGATTTTTGTTTATTTTCATTAGGTGTATCTGGTAAGCCCTTTTAATTTTTCTGTATTCACATAGGTGTATATACACTCAACAAAATTATAAACGCAACACTTTTGTTTTTGCTCCCATTTTTCATGAGATGTACTTAAAGATCTAAAATTCATTCCAGATACACAATATTACCATTTCTCTCAAACATTGTTCACAAATCAGTCTAAATGTGTGATAGTGAGCACTTCTGCTTTGCTGAGATAATCCATCCCACCTCACAGGTGTGCCACATCAAGATGCTGATCTGACATCATGATTAGTGCACAGGTGTGCCTTAGACTGTCCACAATAAAAGGCCACCCTGAAATGTGCATTTTTTTTGCTTTATTGGGGGTCTGGGGACTCAGAACCAGTCAGTATCTGGTGTGACCACCATTTGCCTCATGCAGTGCAACACATCTTCTTCGCATAGAGTTTATCAGATTGTCAATTGTGGCCTGTGGAATGTTGGTCCACTCCTCTTCAATGGTTGTGCGAAGTTGCTGGATATAAGTGGGAACTGGTACACGCTGTCGTATACGCCGGTCAAGCACATCCCAAACATGCTCAATGGGTGACATGTCCGGTGAGTATGCTGGCCATGCAAGAACTGGGACATTTTCAGCTTCCAAGAATTGTGTACAGATCCTTGCAACATGGGGCCGTGCATTATCTTGCTGAAACATGAGGTGATGTTCATGGATGTATGGCACAACAATGGGCCTCAGGATCTCATCACGGTATCTCTGTGCATTCAAAATGCCATCAATAATATGCACCTGTGTTCTTCGTCCATAACAGATGCCTGCACATACCATAACCCCACCACCCCCATGGGCCACTCGATCCACAACATTGACATCAGCAAAGCGCTCACCCACACGACGCCACACACGCTGTCTGCCATCTGCCCTGAACAATGTAAACCGAGATTCATCCGTGAAGAGACCACCTCTCCAACGTGCCAGACGCCATCGAATGTGAGCATTTGCCCACTCAAGTCTGTTACGGCGACGAGCTGGAGTCAGGTCAAGACCCCGATGAGGACGACGAGCATGCAGTTGAGCTTCCCTGAGACGGTTTCTGACAGTTTGTGCAGAAATTGTTTGGTTATGCAAACCAATTGTTTCAGCAGCTGTCTGAGTGGCTGGTCTCAGACGATCTTGGAGGTGAACCTGCTGGATGTGGAGGTCCTGGGCTGGTGTGGTTACACGTGGTCTGCGGTTGTGAGGCCGGTTGGATGTACTGCCATATTCTCTGAAACCCCTTTGGAGACGGCTTATGGTGGAGAAATGAACATTCAATGCACGAGCAACAGATCTGGTTGACATTCCTGCTGTCAGCATGCCAATTGCACGCTCCCTCAATGCTTGTGGCATCTGTGGCATTTTGCTGTGAGACAAAACTGCACATTTCAGAGTGGCCTTTTATTGTGGGCAGTATAAGGTACACCTGTGCACTAATCATGATGTCAGATCAGCATCTTGATGTGGCACACCTGTGAGGTGGGATGGATTATCTCGGCAAAGCAGAAGTGCTCACTATCACACATTTAGACAGATTTGTGAACAATGTTTGAGAGAAATGGTAATATTGTGTATCTGGAATGAATTTTAGATCTTTAAGGCCATCTCATGAAAAATGGGAGCAAAAACAAGTGTTGCGTTTATATTTTTGTTGAGTGTATATATATACCTAACAATACGTACTGACAGACAGACAAACCTCTCATCGGGAGACAGAGGTGATGGACAGAGAGGAAACATGAAGTTAATGAGTAGATTGTGAGCCAATAACATAACTAGTCACCCAAAACAACGCACTGCCCATACTCCTTACCTGTCTGGCTTGGTGCACTGCATTCTGGGAGTGGAAGGGCAGAGCGGAGCGGCAATGGGATTTGAAAGGCGTTCTGCATGGGCAACTCACTGATTTGCATTCAAGAGTGGAGACACACAAACACATACACCAGAAAACACAGGAGCAAAGCACATGCACACTGCAACATGTTTGTAAGCAGACACACACATGCAACCGTGTCTCAGCACACACACTCGGAGATTGTGGACTAATAATTAACTCAAGAAGTCTGAATGCATGTGTGTGTGTGTGTGTGTGTGTGAGAGAGAGAGAAAGAGAGAGAGAGAGAGAGAGAGAGAGAGATGATTGGAGAGAAGAAGAGGAAAAAAGAATTAGAGGTTGGGGGAATACAGTCACCCCTCTGAAATTCTCCTCTCCTCTTTTTTTTCTGCTGGGTGTTATTTTTCGCTTTACGATTCTGATAATGATGATATTAGAGGGAAGAGGAGGGGTAGAGGAAGGAGAGGAGAGGATGACGGGTGCCGCATGCGATTGTTCGTCCTGTCTTTCCTTTTTTTTTTTACTGCTAGTGTGGAGAGAGGGAGAAAGAGATAGAGAACGACAGGGGGGGTCTCCTCAATGACTAATTTTCCTTTCTTTTACGGCAGCATAAATTTAACAAGAGGGGGGTTGTGAGGTAGAGTAGAAATCCTTTTAGCGCTCTGATTTATATACGTCTGATGGGCGAATCATAGATCACCACCGGAAGATGGCAGACACACTGATGATGATGGGGCCCTTCGACGGGGCCCACTAATGCCCCACCGAACAAAATGTAACCAATCTGTGGGGGCCCTCAAGCATGCAATGGTCCTCTAATAGAAACTATAGCAAACTATACGCCTGTCACCTATGAGGGTAGGGGAAGTGTGTGTGTGTGAGAGCATTGTGTTGGGATGGTGTGGCAAAAAGTAGAAAAAAGAAAGATGCAAAACGAAGGGGAAGTAAAAAAAAATGAGAGAGAGAGAGAGAGAGACAGCGAGAGAGAGCGAGAGAGAGCAGGGAGCCCGGTTGAAGGGGACTCTAAATGTCAAGTTGGGAAAAAAATCAAATGATAAGAAAGCAACCAAAGGCGTAAACAGCTAAACAATAGACAACAACAAGTAAACGACGCATGAGTGTCCACCTTAAATCACCCAATCACACACACACACACACACACAAACCTAGGCCTGATGCACTGAGCGGCACATGCAGCCCCACCAATCATCTTTATATCAAAACATCATTATGCTGGCTGACAGCAGCTAAGATTCCAGTGAGGCCTCGTTGTCATAAATCGTCAGCTGTTGCAGCGCAGCAAAGAGAGCCTTTTCATTTAGGAATGTCAAAGCTCTCCTGAGCCTCGTAAAGATTGTCGGAGACTTGGGAGACGGGGGAACAGAGGTAGCGATGGCAGAGCCTGGTAGAGGAGAGGGATAACTGAAGACGACATGCCAGCTAGAACGACTTGACTCTGGCAACGTGGAGGTGGAAACACAACTGAGACTCTGCGTTCAGACGCACTGACAGCTTGTCCTGCGTTCTTATTCTGCGAACTTAATTTTACTGTGCACAATGGATTCAAAGGAAATCAGTTTGAATAAAGCAGAAATTAGGAAACAGATTTAGGAATAGGGAAATTAAAGTCAAACTGTATGATTGCTGTTTGTCTTCCAACCTTTGTCTGGGTTTGTGATCGCCATTGACTTAAATGTCATTTTATCATTAACATCTATGCTGAATGGGAGCAGACTTAACTTAAAAGACGGCATTGTCTGTTGGTCGGGAAGGAAGTCCACCACTTTAGTCCGGACTAAGCTATTTGATTGAGTGCCAATGTTGAATGAATCACTATGGAATAGTATGTACCCTCGGGCCTCAGGTGAATCCATATGGTGATTCTTTTACTTTTTTTATCTAGTGTCATTGATTTTATGTTTCAATAAATAACTATCGCCATTCCAAATAGCCTCCGCTTTGTCTTAGCAAATATTAGGATGCTAACATGCTACACTGAGATGGTAAACACAATAAACATGATCCCTTTCAAACACAGTTTACTGAGTCATTAATTTAACTCAGCTTCCTACTGAAAGTTCATTGGTTTTATGTTGGTGAAGTTTATGACATTGATTGTTAGTTGAAATAATGGAGAAGTGTTCATTTAACTCTAGGGTACTTTTTGAGGCTGTGATATTTAGAGGTGTGGATACTTACTTCTTTAAATATCATGTAAGTGTACTGAAGTGGAAAACATTGCTCAAGTTATTTAGCTGCTCATCACATTTAACAATAAATAGCCACAAATTAAAGTCGACAGTCTGCACTTCACAGTCATCGCGTCATTTCACATCAAAAAGGAGAAAAAATGTATGAATGTGTGTGTGTGTGTGTGTGTGTGTGTGTGTGTGTGTGTGACTAATGTACTGGAGAGCTCTTCACTGGTGCTGACGAAAAGACAAGTTTGCGTCGCTGGTGCTACTGTGTCCCTCCAGGGCTTCCGTCCATCCACTGGCAGGGGAGATGAACTGAGACAAGATGTCAGAGCAGTAAAATGTCAGACCACTGCCAAACCACTGTGGTACACACCCCTGACAGGCACACACACACACACACACACACGTTATATGCAAAAGGATAACACATACTCAATGTTTCCACACAAGCGTAGTTTTACATCTTGTTTTCTATCACATGCACACACATATAACACAAGCGCAGAAGTATGTCATGGAAAATGGAAACATTCGTGCTCTGCCTGAAATACAAAAAACAAAAAGCAATGTCTGTCAAAGATTTAATCTAAAGTTATTGAAAACTGTTGTAGATTTAAAATTTAATGTGAATTTAATTTAATTAAAGCGTCATTTCATTATTCCATCACTTTGTATTTATTGGCGTTCCTAAAAGTTTGTGGTAAATAGTTGGACGGCTGACAAAGAAAATTAACCCAGAGATGAAAAAAGCGGTTTGCACAGGAAAATGGAGTGATGGCATGGAGGGATGAGCACAGCAGTTTATGTCCGCTGGCCAGTTTTTATGTTTGTTTTCTTTGGTGGTGTGTACACATTACAGATGTCTTGAGTAATGCCTCCATCTGTAATCTCTCTTCCCCCCTTCTCTCTCCCCCTCTCCCTCTCTCTAATATCCTCAGGACTCAGTTTTCCTTAAGTGTGTCAATTTGGGTCTCCTTGCTCAAGTTCAAACATTTAGCCCCAAAACAACCATTTGTCTCCAACTTACCAGACAGAGACCATAATAGAATAAAATACCTCAAGAAATGAAGAAGAGAGACAGGGAGAGAGGAAAAAACATCTTGCATGTTTGACGGCACTTTTTGCTGCCTGGTTAGAGCACAGAAACGCACATCACCCTCCGTCTTGTCTGGTTACTGGCTGTGCACTTGCAGTCCCTCCAGGGCACGTGGGGTCACTCTATGTGAGAGAGAGAGAGAGAGAGAGAGAGGGTGTGTGTGTGTGTGTGTGTGTGTGTGTTTCTGCTGGTGGGTGAGGGGAGTTCATCCAATGCCAATCCCCCTCTCAACAATACACACACCCACACACACACACACACACACACACACACACACACACACACACACACACACACACACCCCTCTGTTCACAAAGCTGCAGATGATGTGCCATCCAGCTGCATTTCCATCACTGTGACGATGAGTGCTCCTGCCAAACGCCCGGCAACCAGAGTCACATCTGCTCCTGTCTCTGTCGCCACGGCGATACTGCCGAAGTCTGCACGACAACCAGCACACGACCAGGGGGCAACAACGGGTGGGACAAAAAGAGAATGAGGGAGAAGTAGAGAGAGAGAGAGAGAGAGAGAGAGAGAGAGAGAGAGAGAGAGAGAGAGAGAGAGAGTCAGTTACAGAGAAAAAACATTATACAAGCTTAGAGTTCATGTATAGGTCTTGTTTTCTCCATTTACGCGGATGCTACCAAGAAACCTGGTTTTGGTTGCATGGTTGACACAGACAAATGATCACAAATTAGCAGAGTGCAGAGTACAATTGAGCAAGTATGGCAACACAAACATGGTGTGTCTTGTTACTATTGGGAACTGTCTGAGAAAAGTGTTTCAAATTTAGATCATACCTGGTGACGGATCCCAAACTATAGTGACTGTGTTCTTACACCTATTTTTCTTTAAAGGGTTTTTTTAAACATCTTTTTTCACACGTGTGCCACATATTATAATATTTAGGCTGAACTGCTGCTCATGAAGGCAATTAAGGTAAATTAGAATCTGACAACTACCCCAACACTCAGAGCTGACTTGGATGGAAGCTTTCTTCTGATTGCTGCAGTTCCTTCTCCAAAATAAATCTGTCAACCAACCAATAGATATGTTCTCTCAATTATAAAAGTTCAGCTTTATTTTGCTTTTTATTTAATATTATTGGAAGATGGCTTTATTTGTATTCATCTGCCTATCTCCATATACAGCATTTGCATGACTGCTTTCCTCTTCCTGATGCTTTTTTTTACCAAAATGTTCTCACCATGTAACATGAGTTGCCTCTCCTCCGTTCATTTGATGCCCCACCATACCTTTATTTGCATTTATTTCTCTCATTCCTCCCCCCTCTTCTACCATTCCTATGACTGCCTCTCCCTTTCTCCCTCTATCCCTGTCTTGCCTGCCAGGGTGTTTATATTTGCCAGTCCGACAGCAGAGTGCCTAACAAGGTGGAAAGAATTAGGGGTGAAAAGACAGCACTGCTGCCAGCTAGGGTCTCTCTCTCTCCCTCTCTCTTTCTCTTTATTCTTTCTCTTTCTGACAGTAGATATATTTCAGCTAATGTACTCCTGACCTCTTCTACTGCAATGGAGTATAAAAAAACCCTGTTATCTACACTGATAACAATGATGGTCTGAAAAAATACTAGAAATGTGTCAGAGCAGCTGTTTCAATTCATAATTTCCTTAACAAGTTTCCTGAATTCTGTTTGGACTTTTCACTTTTTCATTTTATGTTTTAATTTGTTTCCTTTTTCCTGTCTCTGTTGTTCCTGGCTATGTTGTATATATATATATTATATTATATTATATATTATATCTTCTTCGACATGCAAACCTTTAAGACAAAATGTAAAAATTGTATGAATATCCTGAAGACTATAAAAAAAACATGGGTAGAGAAAAACCTTTCCTCGCCTCTCACGCTGTCTCTGAGAGTTCAATTCAGGTGTTTAACCTTACACTTGCCTGGGGTCGAGAGCGGGGAAGGGTGGCGCGTGGCCTGTTAACGACTGCAGTGACGGAGTAAAAGAAAAGAGCAGAGGGAAGCAAAACAGTGTCGTCTGGAGGTGGTGAAGGGAGTGGGAGGGCAGAGTTGGTGTGCATCGCCTCTTTGAATGTAGACAGGGTGAAGTCGCCCCCTCCTCCTCACACTTCTTCTAAGTCCTAATCCCTTCTCCCCGAAGTGAGGCGTTGCATACCCTCCCTTATTAGACGCTGAATTATACGCTCTCACCCAGAGAGGGATGACCGGCAGTGGTGGTGGGGGAAAGGAGAACCACATACTATGGGTAGTTAGTTAAGAGTGAGGGAAGGAAGGGAGGAAGGGGGTGGAGAGGAGAGGTCCAGCTGTTTTGTTTTTCAAAACTGAGGGCCTATGTTTTATAATAAATACATAGAATTAGTTTGTGTTAGTGAGTGTGAGTGGAATCGGGCATTTGCGTGCATGGCGTTCTCCTTTCACACATCCCTCTCTTAATACTTGTGATATTATATGCCATTGTGTGTGTGTGTGTGTGTGTGTGTGTGTGGTGTGTGTGTGTGTGTGGTAACACCCTCCCAAGAACATGGTAAGTGATTAGATGACTCACCTTGAGCCTGTGCCTTTAAATGCATTTTCAAAGTCACAGTATTTTAACACAGGACATACAATATGCACTACAGATGAAGGCATTAGCAATGGGAAGCGAGTATGTGGGTGGATCAGCAGCAGTCATTTTAAACAGTCAATGTATAATGCATTTGACTGTAACTCAGGGAGCTCCACTGTGTGTGAATAGATCAACTTTTCTTTAGACACATTTCTGCTGTGCATTTATGTTACAATAGCTTCCTGCTGCTCAAATGTCACTGGCCAGGTGAGAGTGGCAAAGATTTATTTATATTGCAACTTTGATGACACAACATTTTTAAAATCATGTGAAATTGTGTATAGCACAAACCCATCAATAGATTTTGTACTGTGGGTCTTCTAAGTGGTTTTTTAAACAATGCCAATCAAGGTAATTGTTTAGACCTTCATACTGTTATATGTTGTATTATAATAAAATAATTAAAAATAAATGTAAAAGAGCAAACCAATGCTTCTTTATCAGGTTTTGATTGATTTTCTTTTATATACCACTGGTGTATAACATAGTTTTACCCAAAAATGTTACCTTCAAATTTAGATATGGAATAGCGCATGTACACAAATTAAACAGTACTGTCAGTACACCATACTGCCAACACACCTATCATACTATAATGGTAATGTTGAATGTGTACTTTAATTATAGAAATTACACAATGGTTCATGACTTGAATTGACATTGAAGTTACTTTTTTTTTACACTTCTTTCTTGATGTTATTAAATATAAGCGAAACAAATAAAAAATGTGTCAATTGACTTGTTGAGGCAGATGTTGTTCCTAAAACACAAATGAAGAACTTCTGTTATTGTCCTCTTTGTTATTAATGTATTGAAACAATAACACATCCTCTATAGAGGCACATGTGAAAAGCTACAGTTAGAAAACACACACACACACACACACACACACACACACACACATAGAAACCTGCTGGTCATAATGCCCACTGGATGTTCTCACCTTTCACAGAGTCTGGCTCTATTTATAATCCTATCACTAGCGTCCCCCCCCCCCCCCCGCACATCTGTGTGTGTTGTTGTGGAGATGGATCCAAGTGTACGGTCCTAGCAGGGTTTGCTTCAGTGTGATAACAGCCTGTGATTTGTATCTGTAGATGAGGCATCGGCCTAATAAATGTTCTCTACCTCTCACCTTCCCCATTTCTCTCTGACCCTCTCTTTCTGTCTCCCTTTTATGCACACACACTATTTCTCTGTTGTGCTCTCTGTTATTCTGTCTTTCTTTCCTTGTGAATCTCGATTCGAAAGTTTTTATCTCGGTTGTTTTCTCATTGTCTCCTTTACTTATTTTGTTTCCTTTCTGCTTACTTTCTATTCTCTCTCTCTGTTCTCTCTCTCTCTCTCTCTCTCTCTCTCTCTCTCTCTCTCTCTTTCTCACTCATGCGTTGACACAGGAATGAGCACACCCATGCAGACAGACAGTGTGTGGTAGAGAGTGAGAAGTTGTCAGTACTATTCTCAGGTCAGTTGGGTTTGATCTTTTCCACCTTGTGCTTTCACACATTAATAAACAGACCGCAGGCTGAAACAGAGAGCGAGACACACACACACACACACACACACACAATCATGCACGCGCACACACACACACACACACACACACACACACACACACACACAGAGAGAGAGAGAGAGAGAGAGAGAGAGAGAGAGAGAGAGAGAGAGAGAGAGAGAGAGAGAGAGAGAGAGAGAGAGAGAGAGAGAGAGAGAGAGAGAGAAGAGAGACATCACAGTCTGAGCGCTGCATTCAGAGATGCATTCATTCATGATGACAGACATGCACACACAGGATCAGGTAGATATACTTCATAGAGTCAAACACTAAAATGATTTAGTCATTCATAAGAGAACAAAAATGTACTCACTAGTTGCAATACATTAGTGTCATTGGATAATTTTTTTGCATCATTGAATCAATGCTTTTATTGTTGTGAACCAAACTTTAGTTCAAATGTCAGTTCAATCACAGCTCCAAACTATTACTTTCCATTCTGACTGTCCAGCCCCATGTTTTCTTGTGGGAGGGAATTTTTCTGACTCAACAAAAGGATCCCTTACAGGAGTTGATCTATAGTTTTCTGCTGTTCTGTCATAAATGTATGTCAGTTAGCTGAGGTTATGCTCTATTCAATTCTCCTCTCTGCAGTCAGTCCATCTGCCTGTTATCCCTTCTAACTCCGTTCTCATCATCAACTCAGCTCTGCCTAATACTCGCTGCTGTGGGGGAGAGCCTGTTGGCAAACTGTCCTCTTCTCTGGCTCTCACCTCCCTCACTTTAACTGGATTCTTTACTTTTATTGTCTGTCTGTCTTCTTTTCATCTGATTTCCACAATTTCCACCTGTCTCATTATCTCAGCTTTACTCTGTTATACACCACATCCTATCTTCCCCACGCTTTCCCCCCTCAGCGCTCCTCTTCTGTCTGCTCTCCCCTCTCTTAACTTCTCCCACTGTTTGTTCAGTGTGTGTGAAGAAGTGTTGGATAAAGCCAGGGTAGATATATTAGGGATATACAGCTCACTTGAATGTAGTCTAATTTTCTATAATGAACTGCAGCCCAATCTTCACCTTCATCATCTTTAGATCTCATCTTATGGAAGTGGAAAGAAATCAATTTTCACTCTTATTAAGGGAGGCCTACTCCTGCTTAAGTCTCTGATTCGAGTATGTGCATATGTGTGGGTGGGTGGGTTATTCTCTCTTTGCGTATCTTTCTTCCTCTGTATCTGTCCCTAATGTATGACTCTCTTCTTTTTCCCTTTGTGTTCATTTTTCATTCGCACTCCTCTCCCTGCGATTATCCCAGTGCATATCAGAGGCTCTTAATGAAGATTCACAACATTTTCCCCTCCCAGCTAATACCTTATCAAAGGAGAAATCTCGTTCCAGAAAATCAATTTTCTTTCATATTATTAAGTCCTCCTCTACTGCACTTGCATGCGTGATTCCTTTGGTTTAGTGCCGCGAAGCAACCGGGAGGGACTTAACCCTGAGAGCCCTGCACACTCCATCCACACACAGACTGATCTGATATCTCTCATGGCTTAAGCAGATATGAGGGCAAAGGGTAAGAGCAGAAAGTGAATCAGAGAGCAGAGAAAAGAAGAGAAGTGGAAAAAATCGGAAGGTAGAGGGAGTTTTCTTAGAAACTTTTCCAACACTTACTCCAAACATCTGAGTTTACTCCTATTTTGTCCTATGTTGCCTGTCATTTTCATTGACATTTCATTTTCTGCTCATGTCACCCTAAGGCAGTCTTTTAAAATACTTTACCTACTGAAAGAGTTCACATAAGCACATGACATTTATTTTTCTTTTGGTTTTAATATTACAAGATTCAGGCTTTCTGACATTTCGGCCGTGGGCTTGACAAGTACAGTGGAGAATAAGAGGAAATATGACAAATGTGCAAAATATGACCAGAGTTCATAGACTGAAATTGGATAGTTGTTCCTGTGAGTACAGTATGTACAGTAGCTTTCACCACAAGGATGCTTATTCAATGTATCTTTTGCTTTTATTCAGGTCATTGCTGCAATAATAATTGCAATTGAATTGAACAAATTGAACAGAGAAGTGATTTAGTGAAATGCAGTGGTTATAAGCCAGACACATAACCCATAACATGTTTTGTGGTGAGGTCCTTAGCCTGCTGAACCTCTACAACTTTACCTGAGTACATTGTGCTGTTGAGTAATACAAGCTGGACATCCCATTCCTCTTATAATAAGAGCAGAAGTTGCAGAAATCCATATACCAAGGTCAAGGTAATGTTACTAATCTCACCAGGAGAAATGTGTATGTCAATATACATCAGTGAGCGCTTGAAGTTATTTAAGTAGCTTGAGATATGATGGCTCTTCCCTCAGTGATGGTGCGTCACAGATACAACTAGGACATTGGGACAAATTACATGGTTCTTTCGAGGAAACCTCCCACAAAATTATGAGGTAATTATTATGAATTTACAGAGGTGTAAAATAATGCATCACATATTTATGTCATTGACCTAATAGAGGGGTCTTATTATTTATAAGATAAGATTAGGAAAATGTTCTACTGCCGTCGGGAGTCTAGCATTGTAATATATTTTAAATTACTACTCTTATTATATTAATTTTACTCTGGTCTATTCTACCCATAATGAGTTTTATTTCCTGTACACCTACTGCATGTATACCTCAATACTTGTAGTTACATAATGCATAAGTATGCATTACACAGAACAGTTCATTTACTACACAGTTTTATGATGAAATTTGTATATCCATGTTTGCCAACATATATTTCATACTTACCCTCATTAAATGTACAACATACAGTAAACCTGTCAGTGTATGGAATATATACTTTAAGGATTTGGTCCAAGTTTACATTGGCAGGGCAGTTTGACTATCTCCTAATCACAGACTATAATATTTATTATAAGTTAGGATTTACTCATCACTGAGAAAATGTTGCCAATTTAAAATGACCTCAGCTCTGCTCTGCCCTTTCAGGCCTCTTAAAGCGATTTGTACATGAGGAATAATGTGCATTGGAGCACCCAAAGGTACATGTTCTGTGGTTGAATCATGACTGATGTAATGATTTCAACCTTTTTGCATAACATAATTTTTCTCATTTAAGTCAACTTTAACACTAATAAATCCATATCACAAAATAATTTGTCTTTCTATATAATGGTATAGGCTACTACTGAGGTATAGGAGAAATCTAAACATATTTAAAGAGTTTATATATGTATATGAATGTAGACTTAAAGTGAAATTGACTTTTCTGAATGTGCTTCAAACTAAAACTCAAATGTACCTTTGACCAATCAGATTGCTTGTCTGAAACACCCCATTGTATACAATGTATTAGAATACATTATATATTTTCCTTGCATTTAAGAAAATAAAAGGAATACTCAAATTATTATATATTATATCACATTATGTTGACATGTTTTTTTTTTTTTTGCTTCAGCAGTTGAGATCTTCTGTGATAAACTATAAGAAAAAGGCCTACAGCAGGAATAGGCCCTATGGCAGAGCTGCTGGGTGATAGATAAAATAGGGCAGGGGTAATGATGAGGCATCATCGATGTAAATGATACTCAGGGAGGCCTGGCGAGAGGTCTGGAGGGGGGGCTGCAAGCAGGTGAAAGAGAAAAAGAGAGAGATGTGGGCAGCTGAGAGAGACACCAGCACTCATGAGAGATGGGAGCAGGTGAGAAGGAGGCTGGGAGGAGAGGTGGATGGATGGAGGGAGGGAGAGAGGGAATAGGGATGATGAAGAGGGAGAGGAGAGAGAAACAGAGGTGTTGGGGGTGGTGATGTATGTAGGCCTGTCAGAGAGTGGTCGGGGAAGATGCAGTGTGCTCCTTACACTGGGGAAGAAACACCCCCACCCACTCAACCACACACACACATTTGGCGTCCGTCCCACAACCACACGCCCACCCACTACCTCTCCCTAGGTTGGCCTGGATGCAGAGGCTGACTAATAACCCAAAGGTTGTGGGGTTGATCCCCGCCACAGACAGGGGTGTTTGCTGGCTGTGAGCTGGCAGTTGGAGGATGCTGGTATTACTTCTAAAGTTCTCACCAGCAATGCCCTTGAATAAGACACAGAGTCCCATGCTGCACTGCAGGTGGCCTGTAGCATCTCTGATGAAATGCAAATGCATAGAGGGCTGCATATATGAGGGAATGCAAAGAGACCTATTTCAGCTGGTGTATAAGATATATCTTAACTTTTTGAACTGCACTTGTTGTTATTACATTGGCTGGTTGAGTGTCTAACTGGCTCTTCAAATTAAAGCACAGAAGACCAACTACAAATAGTTAAAATAGTTCAAAGAGTCTTCCAAACCTGATGTCAAATCTGACACCATTAAGGTTTGGTGAGGTTAAGGATCACAAACGACTTAGTAAGGATTAGGGACAGATACCGTTGCACATTTAAAGCAGACAAAACGACGGTTGGAAAGAAATGTGAAACAACAGAGTAATCCCATGATCAAGTCTGACATTTAGTTGACCCACCCATCCGCCACAAACTCCTTCCTTTTTGTCTGAACAAAAGTCCTAATCACTGCAGCCACTAGAGGGCTTGGTCAAATTTGCTGGAAGAAACTGCCATTATCTCTTGTTCAGATCGTCTTTTATAACTTCACGCTTTGCAACATAAAATACATTTATGAACTATGGAGAAAGTTGGATAAAATCTTGAAACAGAAACTTTTGCATTTGTTGCAATGATGAGGTCATTAAAAAATTGGCATATTCGCTTCAAATATATCATTCAGCTTCAATTGGCGTTGCTGCATTTGCCAATCTCTTAGAAAACGAATCCTGAGCTTGATGCATCAAGTTATGTGTGCACCTCAAGTGTGGGCGAAGAGAACAAAGTTGATATCAAGATCACTTTTTATATTTTCAAAACATTTTATTTCTGAACGTGTCCTTTCACATCAAGGAATCTAAATGTAATGAAAAAATAAACGAAAAATATACGACCATGCAGCAACAGCACAAAGATAACTGATTATTTTTATTTATTTATTTATTTTGTGATTTTAATCTCATTGTGATTTTGATTTCTAAATGGGATAATTTAAGAAACTTTTTTGTTGTAGATTTCATGCATACTTCTATTAATATGAATGGCCTCAGCACAGTTTGTATACAGGCACATGTAGGTGTGTGTATCACAAGTAGGTAGTGAGACGAGAAATGTGTGTTTTTAAGTGTGTATTGGTGTTTGGAGTCAGGGAGCAGAGTAATCCATTCTCTCCACAGTGGTATGGAGAGGCACTGTTGTCATGGCGTCTTTCACACACACACAAACACTGAGGCACACTCAAACACACAAGCGGTTGTCATGCTGTGTTACATGGAACCGTGATCACATTATCTAGAGCTGGACCCTACACACTCATTCACTTATACAACATTCTCTGTTGATTTCCTTCACACACACACACACACACACACACACACACACACACACACACACACACACACAAGACAATATAGGAACCAACGGCTCACCTGATGGGCTGGGTGAGATGGAGGAAGGAGACCAGCACTTGCACACAAAGACAGTGACACACACACACACGTGCACACACAGTGGTCCTGCTGACAAGCTCTTCCACGGCAGATTGATCTGGTTTACAGTCTTATCTGAGCACAGATAGCACCTCCACAGATACACCCCCACACCCCCACACACGTATAATATCACAAACCACATTTGGACCGGGAGGAGCAAAGAACTGGTGACATGCAAACACACACACACACACACACACACACACACAGAAGCTGGTCACAAGAATACAATTGCCTGCAGGTGGGCCGGTCAAAACAGTCAAACAAAACAAACAATGAAAAAAAAGAGTGAATCAAGAAAAAAAAGAGATAGAACTTGTCCATGTGAGGGCTGCGAGCAGGTGGGGAGGCAGCAAGAGAAAGTTTGGATTTGACAAACATAACATTAGTCACAGCAAGGAATCTCCACTCACTCCCCCACGCAGAAAGAAATATAACCAAAAGAATATTGAGGCAATAATCCTCCAAACTTTGGTGTCCTTTCTGCCTCTTGAAGGTCAATTGTTTCAAACATTCCTGCGCATTTTCACTCCTTCCCATTGTATTCTTATTCTTTTTATATCTCCCATACTCTGGCTCTCTGATTCATGCTCGCTCATTCGGCCCCGTAGCGTTGGGTGATACGACTCATACATTAAAAAATCTAAATTGTCATATGACCACAGGTGAAAACACAAAACACAGAAATCCTTCCTAAAGAGACTACAGAATATGAAACAAATGCATTTTTATGTAGCTTGGGGAGCTCAGAGAACAGCTGTCATCATGCTAGTAAAAGGAAAATACAATTAAATATCAATAAAGTGTAAAAGTGTAAACAATTCTAATTGGCAAGTAATGCCTATTTACCATGAAATCAATTAAATGATGATTGAAGTCTTCGGCTGTGAAGTAAGATAAATTAAACACTGGAGGGCTTTTTGCGTATTGTAAATATCAAGACAATAATGATGCAGGTAAAAAAAAAACAATTGTAGCATTTAGTCAGTCTCTTTTGGCAGCCCTCCCCTTCACCTTCTCCTCCCCCCTCATCCTTCCTCCCCTCAGCTTTCACAGAGGAGACTTATTGATTTGGTGTCTCCTTTCCATGCTCAAGATGAAATAATTAGTGACTGCGGAGGAAAGAAAGAGAGTGGAATGACTGTGGAGTGCAAGAAAATTAAAGGAAGAAGAGGAAAGAGAGAAAAAGAAAGGAGGGATGATACAGAGGAAAGGGGAAAGGAGGACACGGAAATAAAGATTTTTCTGTTGGGGGGAAAAGCGAGCAGCTAGTAGGATTAAGATGATTTCATTAACTATCCTCTGCGACTTCACCCTTAAACTCCCAGACTACACACACACACACACACACACACACACACACAGACACTCACACACACACTCTCCCCTTTGCTGTCTTCATCAGCGCTGACTCCAACACATTGCGTGCAAACCTGTGTCTGCCTGCCAAAGACATTTTATAATTCATCTTTGAATGTGTAAATACGTTCTTCAGACATTCTTCAAATTCATTCTTTAATTTGTGTCGTTCTCCATTCTTTTGTCTTTTGACAGTGATACGGCATGTCCTCATTTAAACAGCGATCAGTATCATTATTATCATCTATTACAATATTTAATCGTGCTGACAACATATTTAATTTTTCTTTTAATCAAATATAGAACGTGATAAAAAAGAGTGTTCATATTTTTAAAAACAACATGCTAAAAGGGGAAGTAAGGAATATGACCCCTTTCATAACAGAGTGTTCATGACTAGTGATTAATAAAAATTGAAAAAAGTACAGAGGCAAGAGGCAGAGTCAGAGACAGTCAGAAACAGTCTATATATAGACTGTGTGTATATATAGACTATACATATGGAAAATACCGTTACCGTCTCTCTGCCTCGGTCAAAAATGTGATTGTGAGTAAAGCTGAGTTGACAAGAATAAACAGAAACAAAGATAATAAGACAAGCTGTCTCTACCCTTTTCTATATGCCCATTATTTCCCAGTTTTCCGTGTACCCCTCTTTTCTGTTTTTGTTTTTAATATTTTTCCTACATTTTTCTTTCTCCCAGCCCCTGTTTTAAACATCTCTCGTCCTCTCTTTCTGCTTGCCGCCTCCTGCGTTCTCACTTGTCCAACCTCTCCCTTGCCTTGTAATGGACAGCTGTCGTCTGTGTGCGCATGTGTGTGTGTGTGTGTGTGTGTGTGTGTGTGTGTGTGTGTGCTGACTGTCTGTACTGAATGCTGTGAGTGGCCTCTACTGGCAGACTGAAGGGAATTAAAATGATTCATAGAAACTGAACACAGGGCCGCTTAACCACAAACTCCCCTGCACACACAAGCCAAAAAAAAGGTGCATTGCATGGAAGACTCAGATTGGGAATGCAAATAACCTCTTTGTGAGATTCTGCTGCTTGCAGTATACAGAAGAACCTTTATATAATATAAATATACAGTATAATGAATTTGTGAGTCAGAAAGCATCTATGCTTGGGACAGTATAGGGAACAGTAGGCCATAGATTTATTGCTTTCAGGGGAGTGGATGGCTGCAGGCCCCAGGGGTCTGTCCTCACATCAATATAACAATGACACACATCGACCCAACAACGGCCTGCTTGCTTCATCCCTAGGACAAAGTAGCATCAATAGTTACAGAGAGTGCCAGCATCTTGGTTAAGAATACAACAAAAGAAAGTCCATGGGAAAGTTCTTGTAATGTACATACAAAAGAAATAAAATGTATATTATTAATATTGTTGTCAGCGTTGTTGACTCATTGTTAACTTTTTTTCTCTGTTAACTTTTGGGGCTGCACATTGTAAACTTGATGTATTGGAATGATTTAGAAAACTTTTTTTAAATATTTTGTCCACCTCATTAATAAAGGGAAAAAATGAACCTATAGAATCCTGTGACACTCTAACATACTTAAAGGACCCTCTGACAAACTGAATTTGATAAAGCTTATTGTATTTTACTGCAATGCAACATAATTTAAAAGTTTCATAATACATTGCAGTTGGCAACGTTTTGAGGCAACATATCCATCCATCCATTTTCTACCGCTTATCCTGTATTTAGGGTCACGGGGGGGCTGGAGCCGATCCCAGCTATCATTGGGCGAAGGCAGGGTACACCCTGGACAGGTCGCCAGTCTATCACAGGGCCAACATGTAGAGACAGACAACCATTCACACTCACATTCACACCTACAGGGCAATTTAGAGTAATCAATTAACCTATCCCCATCCTGCATGTCTTTGGACTGTGGGAGGAAGCCGGAGAACCCAGAGAGAACCCACGCTTACACGGGGAGAACATGCAAACTCCACACAGAAGGAACCCGGGCCAACCCGGGAATCAAACCCAGGACCCTCTTGCTGTGAGGCGAGAGTGCTACCCACTACACCACCGTGCAGCGAGGCAACATATACTTTCATTAAATAACATATTATAATGGTTGAAATGTAGATGTTGTGTCTGTAAACATACACTTTTGTCTTCAAATACCTGTATGAATGTAGGCCTCCACTGCACAATGTCCCTGTTCCATCTCTTTCAGCCTTCAGCATAACAACACACACACACACACACACACACACACACACACACACACACACACACACACCAATAGACACACTCTCACATAATAGAACAGCTGGCTCTGTGATAAATAGACTTATTCTGGAAAAATCAACATTGGTCAACATTGTAATCACCACCTTTGCACTTTATAGAATAGAGGACGGCATGATAAATCTACAATCGGGACATTTGCACTGTGTATATGTGTGTGTGCATTTGTCCGTGTGTGTGTGTGGAGGGTTGATATATAAAGCACATTTCATGATGTGGTTGTGCGCGTGTATGTGTTTGCTAATAAAACTGTAACGATCCCAGCCTTTATGCACTTAGCAAGTGTTTTATTATAATCACCATGGCGACATGGTCGTTGCATGATGATGAGGTGACAACATGGCAGCACACACACACACACATACACACTCACACACACACAAACACACAAAGAGCCGATAAAATAATTCAGCAGTCAGAACATGAAGGAAACGGCAATTTGCAGCAGAAATATTTCTCTCTCTCTCTCTCTCACTATCTCTCTCGCTCTCTCTCTCTCAAACACTCCTTCATCCTTTTTGATGATTCCTAGATCATCAAAATTAAAAGGCAACCAGGCAAAAAAAAGTAAGCTTGAAAAAATACATATGCACGTTTATTAGGACAAAGAAAAGCAGTCCTAATAAAGTTTTACCACCTAAGAGCATTTTAAAGGTGGAAGGGATAGAAACATGTTCATTGATTGATAAGAGGTTCTTATTGAAGAACGAAGAATGAAAATTAATAATTGTATTTATTTTATCATCATTCAAATATGTCTTGGTAAAATCAGGCATTAATGAACATTTGCAGTTGAAATATTGCTTATTTAAGTAAGTAGGCAAGAAGCGTTTTTTCAAAAATTTGAGCAAGACCTCTGACAGAACATAAAAGAAATAAAAACATTGAATAGAGAAACTCAAATAAAAAAGAGGGACAGAGATGAGTGAAAACAAATGAGAAAGGGAAGCGAGAGAGACAATATGCTGTAACCCTGAGTGGAGAGACTTTGTTGCCATTGAGTGATGAAAAGTCCATATGTTACCAAGCCATCATAAATTATGTCCTACAATGTATGGTAGAGGGGGCACGGGGTTTGGTGTGTGTAGGTGTGAGTGTGAGTGTGTGTGCGTTAGTGATCCAGAAATAGGACACCCACCCAGCGAGTCAAACAGCTAGCCAAAGAAAATGAAATAGCTCTCCTCGCTACCAGGACAGACCTGCTGCACCTAAGCACAACCTAGCCTGAGTTCAGTCTCTGAATTAATTAGCGACAAAAAGCAGGCAAAAAGCAGATTTTAATTCAAAGTTAAATTGATGTAATGATTGCTTCACACCTAATTTGATCTCATGGCTTGCTGGTATTATTCAAAAATGTACAAAGTCATAATTGCTAACTCCTAAAAACAGAACTGATTTAAAACCATGCAGACTCTATCTACAGGAGTGCACAAAGCACACTGTTTCTACAGCAAACTAAATGTACATAAATATAAAGGATATTATGTTCACACTAGATCACACAATGCAAAATATCATCTTTATCAGCCGCAGACTGCTTGAATATATCTGTTATTTTTGCACACAGCAAACCCTGCTTTCCTACTGTGGTAGCTTGATTCTTGTGATATCACGCGATCATAAGAGAATCACAGGATCACAAATCACACAATAATCCATCTTGTCAGGTTTAAATTAATGCATTAGTGTCTGGGCGTGGTTTAGGTGAATCTGAGACGAGCTTAGCGTAGATGCAATATGAGCTAAACAGCTCCTGATGGAAAAGATGTTTTGACTTGTTTTGAAAAGTGGTGCTTTTCCATTGGTGGCTTCTCAGATTGTTCTGGTGCGTCTGGTTACCGCTCTGCACCACCGCCTGCAGAATTCCTCTTTCGCTCCATGATATGTTAAAATAATGAGTGCTGCTTCATAATGCCGGGATTGGAAAAAATCAGCCCACAAATTCCAGAACTTCACCAAAATGCTATAGCGGTTCAAACATACTGACCTACTCTATACTTAGATAAACCGTATAAAGATGTATAATAACTGAATGTGAAGCAGTCATACTACAGCCTATGGATGAGCCAGGGACATTTTGAAGATGCTCCTCTAGTGTGTACTGTAATCTTCACTCTGATCCAGTAGGACACAGCCAGAGGTGGCTTGTGATCTTGCCCCAGTGTATGATCCCAGACCACAGAATGCAGTGCTGCTACCTGACTGTCTGTGTCCCTGCTCCCACTGTTTGTGTGTTTACTAATAAATCATCCCATTACACATCATAAGTAGGCCATCATAATTAATTGGCCAGTCGAGAGAAGCTCTGACAACAAGCCTCCAGCGGTGAGCAAATGTACACTGACACACCTACTGTACAAGCCAGCGATCACTTGTATAATGCAGGCATCACAGCAAGAAACTGTACAGTACATGCTTATGCATATGGGCATAGGCAAACAGAAAGTTATTGCTGTGCTACATGTTTAAGATTAAAGTAAATAAATAGTTCTTACACACAACGCAGCATGATTTGCGATGCATGTTACTCATTTTATCAAAACAATGTGTAAAGGGAGAAAGACGCAAAGTCAAAAGATCAATCTAAATGTTGACATTATCCTTAACTCCTCTCTCTCTCCCTTCTGCCTCTCCACAGTCTGCCGTCCACCCTTGTCACCTATTGTTGGTACCACACAAAAGGAACTTGCATGAAGAGCAATAATGCTTCGCATCCTTGCAGTGTGTGAGAAGGTCAGGAGGTATTCAGATACATGGAAACACTGGACGAGAATGAACAATGTCCTGACACACACAAAAGAGCTCACTGCAGGGGACCAGGATGGCCCTCTCAGTGTGTGTGTGTGTGTGTATGTGTGTGTGTGTGTGTGTGTGTGTGAGCTTGTGCGCACATGCAAGTGTGTATCCCTGGGACATGAATGTCTATGCATGCTCATATGTGCACACAGTGCTTTGTTTCTTAATGGCTGCGCGCATGCACATATATACCTGCATGTGACCATGACAACGTCCTAGACAACAGTAGTGAAAGAGATAGGAAGTGGATGTGTGTGAGAGTGTCAGTGCTAAAAGGAAAAGTGGGAAAGGTGACCCTGGTAGGAAGAATGAATGACCTCTGATACCCATCTTTAGATCAGAGGAGAAAAAGACACCTGATTGGGCTTTGAATAATTTAAAGGGACATTCCACACAGCCTTGTAACCCCACCTTCTAACACAGGGCTAAAATAAACAAATGTTACTCTTGACTTCAGGTGAATGGATGATTGAAACCATTTGTTGCTAAGTTATTTAAAATTTAATCCGTTTTTTTTTTTCATACATGAATGAGTTTTATGATAAGTATAAGATATTTAACAGGGTATCTTGTTTGGTTTGGTCAGTCTTTTTGCAGGCCTGAAGTATAATGGCCGAGAGGTGTGCTCATGTGCATCAGACAAGTAAAGCCTAATTACTATTATTAACTCAATGGACTATTATTACTTTTTTCTATCATCATGAACAAAAACTGACGCTATACTGTATGTATAGTTGACATTATATGTGCAGCAATCAAATAAAATGTTTATTGCAAACATACTTTCAAGTAAGAAATCATCTCGTAAAGCTGATCAGAAACTGCTGGCAGATTTTGAACCCGCAGTAAAGCTCCTAAAGAGACCTTCAACCATATCAAATACCAAATTGTGTTCTTTTTTTCAGCAAATTAATAAAATCAATGTCTGCATGGCAAATACCGACAATACCGATGTCTAAATGGCAGTCCATTGACATGCTTCATTTAACATGCCAGCCAAAGCAGTAGCTAAAGACATGCAAAACAAAATGCCAAGTCAACAAAATCAGTTGACCGTTCATCACACTAAACCTATTTACTCACTGTAAATAGAAGATGTTGTTGTGAGCAGTCGTGCTTCAGAAACATGGATAAAAAAAACTGTAAATATGGGATTTTGACATCATAATGAAAAGGAAACTAAACGACCAATGATACACAACAAAGCAAGAATATACTTTGCATTAAATATTTAGTCTAATCTAAAACATTGTGTAAATGTGCGGTAGTGGTGATGTTGAGTTTTTCAACACCTTTCTTTTTGTACCGTGAAACTCGTGACGTCACCCTAGGAGCTCCAAACACAAAACAGATTTATTAGCTTAATTTGCCAACCCCTGCACCCACATATGTGAGAGAGGAGAAAGAGAAAGAGGGAGGCCAAGGTCAGGTTTAACAGGGTCAAGTTCAGTCAGCCTCCCTGATGCACTGCATTATGCAGTCAGCTGACTGAATTAGCATGACAACCCGATTTAGCCAACCTCTTTTCCCCCAATTTATCACTATAACACATGCACGCTCACACACGCACACACACGCACACACACACGCAAGCACACACAAAAGCACACACAGGCTTCTACAGTCCACAAATGTAATTGGAACTAGAGGGACGGACGGACATACAGTCGGACATATGGACAGAGAGACAGACGGATAGAACAAAGGCCCAGAGGTATTTAATCCAATGAACCTTGTGTGTTTGTTGACAGCTGCTGAAGTTCATAGTCCAGAGAGACAGCACCAAGAGAGAGGGAACGAGATGTCCTCCTCATTGATCAGAAATTCAATGCAAAGTCTATAGACAGATATAAATGAGCTCTGCTGCTAGGAGTGTGTACGCCTTGATATACTGTATACATACTTACTGTACACAGAAGCCCAAACGCACTCACAATTGTAGTTGAACAAAGATAGCAGCAGAGTATGACTCAGACAGGCGACAACAAAACATCAAATAAAAAGTATCACTCAAATCCTTAAAATTACACACACACACACACACACACACACACAGACACACACTATCTATCTATTGGTCGTACTAGTGAGAAACAGCTTTAGCGCTGTGTCCAAAATCCATACTATACACACAATCTTGGCAGGTATTTAGTAGGCCTATATAGTGTACTCACACTGGAAAGTTGACAAAATTATGTGAAGTGAAACCAGGAAATGTGCATTAACGACGTTGATAATGAACTTTTTAACCAACACTAACATTGTTGACATATTACTGTAATGTACGACAGCCAAATTGTCATCTTATGCGTGTTTATTGATCGGGCAATTGGGATAAATAGCGGTAGCTTTCACTTATTGTCATAGCAATGGCAAACATCGTGTTTACTGTTTACGTGTTTACGTGTTTACTTTATAAAGTCACAAATTTGCTAGTTTTAAAGTTGCAAATTTGTTAGTTTAAAGTAGCAAATTTGCAAATTTTTCTATCATAAAGAATCTTGCCCCCCTCTCTCACCTCCGTTTTCTTTTAGCATATATTCACCTGTACATATAGCTGATATAAATAGGTTGCTTGGATCCGCTAACACCAGCTGTTTGCCGTTGCTATGACAGCAAGTGAAAGCTACAGCTAGAATTTACCCCAACTGCCTGATCAATAAACACCCATAAGATGACAATTTGGCCCACCCACCCTAAGAACCTTAGCAAGGTGTTGTCACAACGTTGTGATGTATTAATTAGAAAAATAAATGTGACATTCATGGGAAGTTGGGAAGCATCATAATAAAGTAGCAAATCTGCGACTTTATACAGTAGCAAATTTGCGACTTTTTCCCTCTGAATATTATGACCAGTGTTGGCCGTCTTACAAAAGTAATTAGTTACAGTTACAAATAACTTCTCCTAAAAAGTAATTGAGTTAGTAACTCAGTTAGTACATTGCAAAAGTAATTAGTTACTCAGCAAAGTAACTGATGTTATTTTTTATGTTCTATTACGTTTTATAACATCTTTACCATCAAAGATGTATATATTAACTGATTGAAGAATAAAAACTCTATATAAAGTATTTTAGAAAATTTGAATTTATTATTTGAACTCAATAGATTGCAGCCTGCCATATGATATGCATAAAAATTAAAATATATAAAAAATAAATATTGAAAATAAAATTCAAGTGCAAATTTAAGAATGTAAACTTGGGTAAAAAGAAACAAAGGAAAATCTGGCCATTAATGCAAATCTCTGTAAGGCATATTGCACAGTAAACAGAACACTATCTTACTCATACATATTCTGTAAAGTAACAATATTAAATATCAAAAATGTAAAATATAAAGCTCATGCTATCTGAATTTGGGCTTGGGTTAGCAGCAGCAGCAACAAGTGTCGTGTTGATGTGAAGTGCTTCATAAGATTCGAGTTGCTTGAGGCAGACGTGGATAAAGTCTTTTTTCCTGGGTCATGTTACATAAACATTCTTGCCTCAAATTTCAATGAGCGAGAAGTAGTGCGGGTACTTCCGGTTCGAGAACGCTACCTTTGTATTTCCCTTGCTCGTCACCATTTTCGCTGTCTTGTTGTGTCTGGTAGTCAGAGCGTGCAGTGAGACAGTGTGTGCAGAGCATAATCCGCCCACCCAGTCAATCATCATCGCATTTGCAACGGTGTCATCATCCCCACCCCTGCTCTCTCCAGGCAGCTGATGTGTGGCACTGGCCAAAGCCTGACACCTTGCGCTTCATTCAACCAAATTGTAGTAACGCGCAACTCTACATTATCAGTAACGGCAATGGCGTTGCAACAATGGGAAAAAGTAATTAATTAGATTACTCGTTACTGAAAAAAATAACGTTGTTAGTAACAGCGTTATACTCTAACAGCGTTATTACCAACATTGATTACGACGGCATATTAGGGCCACTGTAGGGAAAAAAATGGAGCAGAGAGAGGTGGGCAATATTCTGATAAAAAAAATCACAAATATGTTCGTTTAAAGTGGCAAATTTGCTAGTTTTAAAGTGGCAAATTTGCTAGTTTATAACGTTGCTAACAACTGGCATTTCTGCTAGCTAACTTCTCATGAATGTGGCTTTTATCTTTCTAATTAATCCATCCCAACGTGTGAAGCGCTTTGCTAAGGTCCTTATTGGGTGGTTTGGCTAAGCTAGTGGTAGGTCATAGAGAAAGTAAATACGTTGCTTGACTCGGATGTTTGCTGTTGCTATAACAAGTGAAAGCTACCGCTAGCTTAGCCAAACCACTCGATCAATAAACACACATAAGATGACAATGGCCCATATAAAATTAACCAACAATAATGATCAAGAGCCATCACCCTAAGGACCTTAGCAAAGCGTTTCACAAGTTGGGATGGATTAAGTAGAAAGATAAAAGTGACATTAGTCTGAAATTAGCAAGCATAAATGTCCTGTTGTTAGCATCGTCATCGTGGCAAATTTGGTAGTTTTAAAGTGACAAATTTGCTAGTTTAAAGTGGCAAATTTGCCTGTTTTAAAGTGGCAAATTTGGTTTGGCAAATTTGCTAGTTTATTGCAATGCTAACAACCGGCATTAATGCTAGCTAACTTCCCATGATTGCCACTTTTATCTTTCTAATTAATCCATCCTAACGTGTGACAATGCTTTGATAGGTCCTTAGGGTGATGGCTGTTGATCGTTATAGTTAATTTTATATGGACCAAATTGTCATCTTATTTGGCATTTATTCTGCCCTAATAGACAGACAGACAGACAGACAGATAGATAGATAGATAGATAGATAGATAGATAGATAGATAGATAGATAGATAGATAGATAGATAGATAGATAGATAGATAGATAGATACTTTATTGATCCTGAAGGAAATTCAATACGCCGTTGTAGAATCGTGACAAGTAAACAGTTAGATTTTCATCCTCATACTTCCATGCGCAGATTTCAAACCAACATTCTCAAAGCTCTTCAATTCAGTCAAATCCATATTCTCCCTCTGCAACACAAAGGGCCATGTCTGATAGGGTGACGCCACTTGGATCGTGCAGATGCAGAAAGCATAAATCACACTTTAAAGGTCAGTCTACCTTAAGTGAGCCTAGGCTGAATCTATCTTCTAATCAGCAAAACACGATAATGTGTCTTGAACATCGTGGCTGCTAACTCTCCCGGATGGGTGAACTGGGCAATGTTTCTGCCCAGATCTATCCTAAAATTTCCGATTAGTAAAAAATGGTTCAGTATGTCCACATTTTTTAATATTATTTGCTGCATTCAAATGGATCTTGTAACGTGTACACAATTTGATTGGCATCAATCAAAATTGTGAGAACACTGCTGCCAGGCAACAGCGGTATGGATGCCACTGTCACAGCTTTTCATCAGACATAAAAAATTAAGAAAAACTATGACTGAACTTACAAAATATTAACTAACCATCCTCCGAAATTTACAAGCTGGTGGGTGAGTGAATTTAGAAACCTGCCAGACATGTTGACGAGTGGAATTTGCACACTCAACTGAATGAAAA
Organism: Chelidonichthys spinosus; assembly: GCA_029853015.1. Taxonomy (NCBI): domain Eukaryota; kingdom Metazoa; phylum Chordata; class Actinopteri; order Perciformes; family Triglidae; genus Chelidonichthys; species Chelidonichthys spinosus. The sequence goes on from CM056821.1 coordinate 22,529,628, forward strand.
TTAGTTGCATATTGGTCATAACAAAAATATGTCATATTTCCATCCAGCAGTCAAGAAACTAAGAAACTAAACAAAACAAAACAAATCTAAAAAATGGAACACAACAAACAAAATGAACAACAAACAGCAAATTGCTTTATTAACTGTCCAAAAATAAGCAATTAGCAAAAATATAATATAATATTTGCGCGTCCAGTTAACGAGACATACAAAGAAAAACAAACAGAGAGCATAGAGGTGCGTAGCAGGTGGCAACTCCAGAAACAGAGACATGGGAATACACCGTGCTCATCCAGGGAGGCATAGAGTGATAGAGAGAAAAAAAAGGCTAAATCTAAATTAAGATGTTGGATGCCGGCTTTCCAATAGGACCTTGACACAGCGGTTGACCTACTCATGACAGTGTCCCAGTGCTGCGGATTTGGAATTCTATTAGTATTACCAGCTGTAGGGGAGGGGGAAAAATGTCATGCAGTCATCAGGAAGAGGCCAATCCATAGCTTCTATCCATCAGCCAATTACTGGTGCTAAAGTGGAATTAGATAGGTATTGACAATGAGAGGAGGTGGAGGGAGATTAGAGAGAGAGATGGAGAGAGCAGAGGAAGGAGGAGGCAGGAGAGCAGAGGAAAGGAGCGGAGGGGGGATGAGAGAAGAGAAGTAGAAAACAGGGAAGGGAAAGAATGGCAAAAGGAGAGAGAAGGGAGAAAAGGTTCAGGGGAAATAGAAAAGGTCATCATGGCTGATTTAGAATTCTAGGAGAGAAAAGAAAAGTTAAAAAAGTTAAGGAAGTGATTACTGTGTACAATTCTTTCTGAAGCCTTATTTAACAATTGAATTCCACTTTTATGCAGTGACAAATAGCATAATGGTTTCAGCTTATAGAGTGAAAACATGTCTTCACACTTCATTATTTCTTTATGTACTGCAAAAATAAAAAAAAGAAAATGGAAAAAATGAATAGATATAAGTTACGAATTAAGTTAAGATTCTGACACATGAAGGAACGATTGGGACACTAGCTCAAAAGGCAATTGTGACTGTTGTTTTCACCTTGAGGTTCATCAAGTGTTGGGTGGAGTCCTTTTAGGCAACATATCAACAACATAATCCCAGAGTGCTACAGGTCGATAACCATCATACCCTGAAAGAACCACAAAGACAGCCTCGTCAGTTTTTATTTAAACAGAGGAATAAAGGTTGTGACAACGAGAAAAATAACGGGAAGTTGTCAGAGAAATGGCAAAAGGAGAGAGAGAGAGAGAGAGAGAGAGAGAGAGAGAGAGAGAGAGATGAAAAGAGAGACAGGGAAACTTGTAGAGGGGAGGGAAAAGGGACGGAAGAGAAAAAGAGAGAGAAAATAAACTCAGAGCTATATAATGAATTTATGCCTGGCTGGCAGATCTTTATAAGTTATTGGAAAAATGGCTGGGGCGGCGTATTGACACAGCTAGCTTGAGATCAATACATTGAGAATGGGCAATACATTTTAATTTAAAACTGTTCAAACTTTAGCAGCAAATCCATGCGGCTCAGCACAGCCTCTTCCCCATCCGAGCTCACATTTACACCTACTGTCACACTTACATGTGCACGCAAGCACACACACACACACACACACACACACACACACACATAAAGGGTTTAGTTGAGAAAGATAGCAACTCAATCTGGTTGATTGCAGTACAAACGCACACATGCACACACACACACACACACACACACACACACACACACATGTTCAAGTGTGTATGTGTGTGTGTGGAATCATTTCTTGAACTCCTCTCCATCTTCAACTCAAATTTTAAATTAATCTCTGCCACCGTTTCCATGCAAACATACACATACACAGAGTGGGATGCATGCTTAAAGTCAGGAAGTAGAAAGTTCTGTGCACAGGTACAAGAAACAACATCATAAAAACAAACAAATCGACATAATCAGAATCATTTTCTTGCAGTGGGAAGGCACTACTAAAAATTCAATAAAACACTGAAATAATACATTATTTTAAATGATCATGATGGTATGGTGAGGTTTTTGATTTCAGAAAAGCAAATCGTTATGCTTTTCTCTCTAACACTGTATCTTAAAACTGAGAGTCACAAAAGTCTGAGTTTTTTTTTGTCTATTGAAAAGATTTAAATAATAAATAACATATCACTGTCACCTGCAAAGTGTAACCCAGAATCATTTTGAATAACCTATGTTTCAGTAACATCACAGGGTAAAAGAAAATCTAAACAGTGCTCCTCGAGGCAAGCAAGACACTGCTGTTATGTCCCGTGCAAAACTATGAGAAATGTTAAAATTGTTGTCACATCAGTTGTAAGTAAGGTCAATTGTTAGCGTCAACAGTCAAGTGAGTCATTTGTCAAGTTAACAACAACAACAATGCTCTTTTCCTAAATAACTAAGTTGTATTGTTGCCTAAACCTGTGAAGATGGAAGTTTTATTGACATTACTAACGCATGCAAAACATGAAGCTAGAGGAAATTGAAGCATAAAAACACAAAGCTTTGGAACATTGACCAAGCTGCATTAGTTTATGCACTGGTGTGACGATGTGTTGATCTGTCTGAAGCCATGTGTGTAGTGTGTGCAAACATTTGCATGTATGATGAGGTATTTTTAGATGAACCAATAACATCTGTAATTATAGGACCAGTTTTACCGAGGGATGAGCAGGAGGGCACTCTTGACATCTGTTTTCATCCTGCTCAATTAGCATAATTAATTAACATTAATCAATCCAAACAAATTCTTTTTTAACACCTAGAATAAATCATGGTCCATCTCTTCATTTCTCAGCACTGACTGATCTGGCACGCTGCAAAGTATTCATTGATCACCCAACAAATGAGACAATGCAGGGCGATGAGGCTTATTGTATTGTATTCCTATTGCGTTCTGCTGTCTGTATGCTTGCATCGTCCATCATTACTCCGCTACAGACTGATAGATTGTGATTAGAACGTGGTTAAATAAATATAGACTCAAGTTCTAGTTCACAAATATCCCGACAGTGAGCAAGGAGGGAAACTTTCCTTTATCTCACAATTTCAAATTCAAGGAAAGCAAAGAACATTAAAACCATAAAGAAATATTAGACAAAGTAGTGGCGTGAGTATTTGCTGAGAGTCAATTTGAATAAGTACAAACAAAAAAGCATATCAAATCTGGGGAAAACAAAGAAAGTTCTCAATCTGCTTGTAAATGATATTAACAATGTGAAATGACAATAAAAACTAAAAGCAACTTTCCAACTTTAGATTTACCTGTAGAACAACCAGTACAATGATGATTGAGGGGGATCTGCCAGAAATGGAATTAATATAATATTCATGACTACGTTTTAAGTGTATAATCATATGAAACTATTAATTGTGTTTTTATTGGCTTAGAATGAGTTAAGAATAAATGAAGGAAGAGTTGTTATCATGCCCATGCTATATTGCATGGTATACAGTTTGACGGGCTAATCCGGTAATTTGGAGAGTCAGGGGCGGGGTCAAGTTGGCAGGACCAGGGGCCTCATTTATAAAACTGTGCGTAGGATCCTTACGAAAAGTGTACATACGCCCAAAAGCCCAAAAGTTTGCATGCGCCAAAAAAAAATCTGATTTATAAAACTGGGCGCACGCAAGCTGTACGCAATGTTCCCTTTATAAATCACAGGATCACCTAAAAGTGTGCGTACCTGAATCCCGCCCTGTACACGCCCAGATTTTACTATATTAATGAGCCGGCATGCAATTGTTTCCGTGTGGTGAATCACGGCGACAGGTCAGAAAAATAGCGAAGAAACGTTACTTTTCAGAATAGGAGAAAGAGACACTTGTTGGGGAGGTGGAGGCCCAGAAAATAATTTAATTTAGTGGTCACAGCAGCGGGATCACGAATAAAAAGACGCAGTGCAAGTGGCAACACATTGCTGCTGCTGAAATTACATCTTTCCGCTCCTAACATGGATTTAATGTATTGCTAGAGTATTTGAGGAAGTTTGATTTTGATGTGACTTTGACAGGGATTGTGTCCGAAAAGGAGGGTGACACAGATGCGACTGAGACCAGAGGTATAAGGGTCAACAGATTTTAAACTTTTATTGTATATAGAACAAAACGTTAAACGTTTTTGTCCTTCCAGAGTCTGCAGCGTTGGGCTCAGAGGAGGGTAACGGTGAGGAGGGTGATGTGACGAGGATGACGGTGACGGGCCCTCGGCACAGCGTCCGGGTCCGGCGCAAAGCAGCAGCGTACCCCGGACACATGGCACATCAAGCGGTCAGGTGCACACTGATGCCGTCCTGCAACTTCAGCGTGACACAATTGCCGCCATCAACAACGTTGCAGATGAGCTATGGCAAACGCGCACTGTGATTAATAAAATAATACGTTTACAATGAACATTGATTGTTGTCTTCCTTATATTACAAACGCATAACATCCTCACAGATTCTTGCGCCCTGTTGATACCCCTCCAGTCGGGCAGGGGGCGGTGGCTCGGGGTCATCAATAAATTTGCGCTCAACGCTCCACGACTGAGCGCGCACAAGCGCTCTGGTGGTTCCTCTGCACTCTGGTGGTTTAAAAACGAGGATAACTGTAACAATTATACGATGGCTTAATGACTGTATGTATGTGCGTTGATGATATATGCACATAAATAAGGAGAATATTTAGTAATTCCCGCTGTGTTCTACAGTGATCTAATGAAAGGTATTTATTGTATACTGTATTTCATGCATTTGGGCCGTCTTCTCCTCCTGCGGTGACGGCGCTGATTCAATATTTCAAAATTATTTTGATTTAAGATACAAGTCAGATTTAGAAGAAGGTAGGAAAAAACACTCAAATCACTCATTTAAAGCGTCAAAAACATTGCTGGAATTCATCATGATAACGCAGATCTAACGTATGATATGGAGTGTAATTAAATGTCTGCGAGTCATCAAAAATATATAGTTCTTCTCACGTTCACTGCTGATTCCCTTCCAGTCTCTGGAATGTGCGTACCGGTACGCGTGCCTCAGAGTTTGCTTAAGGGTATGCACACTTTCCCGTCAAGTTTGGTTTTTATAGATCACAACATTTGCGTGGAAAGTGGCATACGCATGTTTCCAGCCCCGTTTTGTGCGTACGCAAGCTTTATAAATGAGGCCCCAGGAAACGGAATGACGATGTTTACATGCACACTCATATTCATACTCATAACCAAGATTGTGAGTATCGCAATAATCAAAATGTTAAACAGCTTAGAAAATATTGTATTCCATTTGGATATTCTGAATAAGGACTTAATATTGCAACTATACTTTTAAGTATTATGAAGGCCTTGGATATCAGCAGTTTTGTTGGATATGCACAAATATCACAAAAGCAACCTTTTCAAGACAGTGGTTTAAGGAATGAAAGTTTGGGTCAATTTGCTGCAGCACGTGAATTTTTTCTTCGTCAGCTTTTGATTCTATACTTACTATAATGGAAACATGGGTGAAACAATGACATTAGCGAGAAAATAACTAATGTGTGCAAAGTGTACACTTTCCACTTTATGGGCAGACCATAATTAATGAAACTCAGCAATATTGCCACTCTAACTGAAGTTATGACCTTGCGTGATGTATAAGGATGATGTTAATATACACTACAGAAAATAATGTTGGAAGGTGTAACTTGATGACAGGTAAAATGGATTGATGCATTTTTGGAGAGTGGCAGGTCAAATAGAAAGGAAAGGAAAGGAAAGGAAAGTGCTGATTCTTCTCGGAATTGCTGTGTTATCCTGGTCGGAAAAGTACTAACCCTCTAAATATATGACTTGTTCTTTCTTTTCTTTTTAGCACAGCTAGTATCCTTGTTTTCAGTCATCTGATTTAAATGGGGTTTGGAAATGTCACCGTTAAAGCCTGCAAACATGAAGCAGGAAAAACCTGTGTGCTGCTATTTAAAGTGCTGAGGAGCCTACTAATACACACACACACAGCCACATACTGTTCAACACTCGCACACAAACCACAAACCACACTCCACACCGTAAACAGGGCTGTGTATGTACTCTGAAGGTTTTATGAAAAGACAAAGGCAGTTTCAAATAGACTCGGCACAGATGAGCACACACGCCTTCAAACACCTTCACGTACACACAGACCCTCTAATATTGTTATATTGCTGTCAGAATTTCGGTTGTGTGGGTTAATCAGAAAGGCAAGAGGAAGGGTGCTATCTACTCACTACACTGCAACATTTATTGATTCCATTTACACACATACGGACACACGCCAACACACACACACACACACACACACACACAAATTGACACCCATTTTCACCACAAGAACAGGCACCCATAACACCCCTTTAACTATTCTATTGGCCCCAAATAGATTTTCCCATTTTACGCTGTAGAGGCAGGGGAAACACTGAAGCAGAACTGAAAGTGATATAAATGTATCAAAAAACAGATGAACAAACATTGGGGGAAGATTTATTACTGGGGATTTTAATAAAAATGGGAGGCGGATGAATTGATTTTGGTTTAAGGGAGGGTGTTATAAGGAACAATTTATCGGGATGGCCCAGGTAAGATGCATTATTTTCCGATTGTTATCCGGCTTCACTGTTTAAGAGGCTGATTTGTGTTGTGTATTGCATTTTATGGGGAAGAAGGAAAGGGGAACTTTCGATGATTTAGGTGGGATGTATTAATCAAAGGCAGCCGGTGTGAACCATAGATCGCCAGGCAAAGGAGGTACAGGTGACAGCTCATTCTGCTAAAGAATGTTTTGGAGCTGCACATCACCGCTTCTCAATTCCCCCTTTCTTCTTCACACTTTCTCCACCTCCCTCTCTCTTTTCTCTCCCGATCTCACTATCTTTCTCGTCTCATCATCTTAGTCCCTCTTCCCCTCCTTTCTTTGGGCTCATTCTATATCCGCGCCTCTTCGCCACAGTTCAGTGCACACTTGGTTTTAATTTTATGAGGCTGAGAGTAGCTTTTAACCACCCATGCAGCAAATAAACGGGGGATTAGGAGTATTTAGTGTTTTCCTCCTCCCTAAAAGCCTCATACTTCCTCGGTGCTCAGTGACCTTTGCTGCTGCCTCTGACATGTGAAGAGACAAGCCCATCATCATCAGGTTTGCACATTCACTCCGCTATCAGTTGGTATGGTAATGCCTGTAAATGATTAATTGTTTGCCTTACTACCAACTGCTTGGTTTCTGCTCTGTCTAGCTCATGGTTTAGCTGTCTCTATCTTGGTCTCTTGAGGTTTTTGAGTTTTTGCTGTTTTTGTCTCTTTTACTGTTATTTACTGTTACTATCATCATTCTTTGTGTCTGTCCATGGCTTATTTTGCATTCCTTTCTTTATTGTGTTTATATGTCCGACATGTTTTTCATTATCGACTGCTGCTTTTCTCTATTTGAGTAACATCTGAAAAAGTTTTACAATTAGAATCCTCCTTTGTCATTCATTTCATTATGCTTACCCACAAAATAGCAATACTGGTTCATGTTGGCAATGGGTTAGGGTCCTCCTTTTTCCTCTGACATAACATAAAATATAATACAGCATTTTATATGTTGACAAATATGTTAAGACATTTACTTGGTTGGTTTATGTTGGCTATTTGCAAAGTACAATCATGGGACCTTCAGTGTTGGACACTCCTGCCCTCTATCTAAATTGTCTAATACACAACAAAAGACACAGGCCAAATCAAACACACACATACACACACACCTAAAAGGCTATTTGGCCAGGCCAGTCACCTGTGGCCAGGGCTGATTCCTGTTGATTTGAAAGTTAGATTGCTTCTGCGATGAATGAGGCTTTTGTATGTGAGTGGGTAGAGTGAGAGTGTACTGGACTATATAACTCTATTACGTAGTCTGATTCACTGTTAGAGTTTTCTGTAGTTAGTATAAAGAAAATATGGGAAATTACAATCGAATCATTGGAATACTGGTGTATATAGCTAAGCATATTAAAGTAAATGTCAATACAACAATATCCGCAGGATTCGGACCTTCCTCACAAAGGATGCAACGCAGCTCTTGGTCCAAGCACTGGTCATCTCCCGCCTTGACTACTGCAACTCTCTCCTGGCCGGACTCCCGGCCTCTGTGATTAAACCATTACAGCGTATCCAGAATGCTGCAGCACGCCTTATCTTCAATCTACCCAAATTCTCCCACGTGACCCCCCTCCTCCGTGACCTCCACTGGCTCCCTGTTGCAGCACGCATCCAATTCAAGACGATGACACTGGCCTTCAGGGCTATCAATGGAACGGCACCTGTCTACCTTCAAACACTGGTCAAACCTCATGCCCCGAAGCGAGCACTTCGCTCCTCTACTTCAGCTGGCCGGCTGGTACCACCATCGCTGCTTTCAAACAAATGTCGCTCAGCAAAGTCCCGACTCTTCTCTGTTCTGGCGCCTCAGTGGTGGAACGAACTCCCGACCAATGTCAGGACAGCAGAGTCATTTGCCATCTTCCGAAAAAGGCTCAAGACTCACCTGTTCAGACTTCACCTTGACTCTACATAGCATGACCCACTAACACCCTCCCTCGACCCCCCCCCCAAAAAAACCTTACCTATAGCACTCTGATCTTAGCACTGTTGCTCTTGAAGTACTACTTTACTCAGATGAGGACCTAACAATTGTTCTATTTTTAGCTCTTACTGCATCGGCAATGATACGTCGTGGTTTCTTTGTTTCCTTCTTTTGACAAATGTACTTATTGTAAGTCGCTTTGGACAAAAGTGTCTGCTAAATGACCTAAATGTAAATGTAAATGTAAATGTTGTGGAGGGAAATACATTTTTCTTTCATAACCTGCTACCTGTAAACCAAATTGAAAAAAAAACATATTTAATAATGATTTCATTATTTTATTTGGAGTAATGCAGTAGTCTACACTTACAAACCGCATATATTTCTTAGTAAATAATAGTCCATTCATGGCAATGAGCGGTAAATGGAAGTGGAGAACAAATCTATCAGTCGGGATAATGGACAAAGGCCAAACCCAGTCAAAGTTCTTTGGACTCACAGTGAAGCACAAAGGCAAGTGTGTTGATGCGTGTTATAGTGTGGTCACTGGAAACCAGTAAGTACTTCACATTGAAAGCATGGCCCCAGTCAAATACATACTGTGTAAAAGCAAGCATACTTTTACCATCAAAGCAAATGCTACACGATCTCCGCAAAATGCGCTTACTTTGTCATCTATTAAGACTGAGGAATTTACATGACATTGAACAACAACACTGAAATATTACAGCGTTTTTGCATCTGATCAGGCTGATCACGGATTATCAGTTTTTTTAATGTTTATGTGTAATATAAAAAGTTAGCTACTTTGTAAGCTTTGTCTGCCAGACACTGGGACAATTATTTTGTTTGATCATGCGAAGTGGAACTCGAGAGCAAAACAGGGCACAACTGAAACTCTACCTTAGCATGCACACACATAATAACATCAGATCCACAGATTTGCAAACATATAATGTACTCTTCCACAGACATCACAGCCGCACCCACACACACCACAAACAGATAAATCAGGGTGCCCTGTATCCTGTGAATCATGCACAGGGAAGGCCCATAGTGGCCAAAGGTCAAGGTCTTTATGAGGGCCTGTGCTCTAAAACATAATATACTAAATATATAATTGTTGTCCTCTCTTTTTCTCTTTAGTTTTTTTTTCTGTCTCTGGTCAAATTTGAGCCAAGCAATTACACGGGGATGCCAGTTGTTGTGGCAATGGGGTGTGGTTTTGGTATCAGTTGGTGATTTGAGACTATGGGCGGCATGGCGTTACAGACGCAGCTGCCGTCAGTTGGTAATTAGTGCTTATGTCTATTCATCTGATCTCATAGAAAGGCTGGAAGTCTGTTTTTCTCTGATGCCGTCAATATAACTCCTGGACACAAAAACAAGTTACTGAGAAATCAAGCGTAGCGTTAGTTCCGGCAGGCCACGACGTCAAGCTCTAACAGCTTAGCTGTCAGTACAGATCAGCTGATGGCCCAGCTGACTCTGCGTGTCCGCTCCCTATTGGCAAATTGCATTCAGAGCGGGGTATTTAAACTGCTCCTGCCCGACCCTCCGTCCTGCTTCCTCTGATGGCATTTCGCAAAAGCTCCCGCATGAAGAAAAACTCGCTCGTGTTCGTACTTACCCTGTGGCTCCTGATGTCGTCGCCCCTCGTCCACGAGGATGAAGATCCGTGGCAAACCGACGGTTTCACGTTTGAGCCGCATTAGATCTCTGAATCAGAGGAAGCCATCGAAGACGAGAGGGCTCTTTCTTCCCTCCGTCGAAGCTCTCGGATAGCTCGAAAAGGTAACGGCCAAAACGCACCATCAATTGAAGACTGGCCAATCGGTCGGAGCGTCCCACCGGGAACTGTTTGCGCTGTTCCTGGATCTTGCTGGGTTTCCACCAGTCGATCGACGTCCTGTCTCCGTTCCTCCCGTCGCTGCTGCTCCCGTCTCTGCTGCTCCTGTCTCTGCCGCTCCTGTCTCCGCTCCTCCTGTCTCCGCTCCTCGGAAAGCGCCGGCAAAACGAAAAAACTGTTCCCAGAAATCAGCAGTCGCTCCGACTCCAGCCGCTGCACCGTCGGCCAAAAGAGCCAGAGCCCCGACCTCAGCAGTCGCCTCCTCAGCTCCAGCAAACGACGCCATCTTGGCAGCGCTGTCGTCCATCCAGTCGTCCCTCTCCAGCATGAATTCAAGGATCCAGACCCTAGAAGCCGCCGCCGTTCCATCCTCCAGCTCTGCGTTCCAGACCGCCGTGTTTACATCCCGGGAACCTGCTGCCTCTTCCTCGACGCTGGCCAGTGACGCCACTCCGGCGCCCGCCGACGGCATCTCTATCCCGCGCAGGATTCTGGGTAGTGCAGTCCCAATCTCCACCGGTGTGCCGTTCTATCCTCCTGCTGCTGCTATCTCCTACAATTTGAGAAGCCAGATCCTCGCAGGTAACGATGTCAATTTAGTGAAAATCCTGCTGTGCTCCGATGTTAGTGATAAGCGTGTGGTAGATTGCGGTGATGTGTCTGTGATATTGAAGGATAGTGACCCTAGACTTTCAAAAACTCTGACTCTAGCAGAATTTACCGTTGCTTTCGGTGTGTTCCGAGATGTAATCTGTGAAGTCTATCCATCTCGTCGAGCAGAATTGAACACCTATCTGGCCATCATCGCAGATCTCGCCATGACATACGGTGGAACTCTGTTTTATGAATATCACAAGTCATTCTCTGCCAAGGCTGCCATGTTCATTCAGAGGTTTAACCAAAGACTGGACTGGTCTGTAGTCGACTTAGCTTTAATCAGCAGGCATTGCACTGGCCGCCAAGCTCTTTCCTGCTCCATTTGCGGCTCTTTCTCACACTCTTCCAATATGTGTCCCAAATCTGTGGCTGTAGTCCATCCGCCGGCAGGTCAAAAAACCGATGAGTCTAAGGTGACACCCTCTTGTACTCCGATGTGCCATAATTTCAATGAGAATGTGTGCAGATTTGTAAATTGTAAATATGTTCATGCTTGCAGCGTTTGCGGGGACGGTCATCCAAAGTCTGTGTGCCCTAGACGAACCCGCCTTGTGAGGAAGGGAAAGTAAAAATAAAAACCTTCAACCCCAATCAACGTGGCTGAGCTGGGGAAGGCTTTAAAGAAGCAACCAAACCGCTGCTTTGTGAATTATCCGTTAACTGGACTGGTTCAGGATTTATGGCTGGTTTATTGTGGTTGCCTAAAATGTCCCATTCATGTAGTAATCTGCAGCCTGCTTTGAAAGAGCCTGAAATTGTTGACACGCTGTCGGAAAAAGAAGTCAGGAAAGGTTTCATGATTGGACCTCTGGATAAATCCCCTTTCCCCGTATCACGCATCAACCCCATAGGCGTCGCTACCCGGAAATATTCTGGGGAAAAACCATCTTATCATAGATTTATCAGGTCCTCATCACGATGTAGTTCAAAGTGTGAACAGTCTTATTCCACTCCAGCCTCTCCTTCTCTGCTGCAATTCTTCCTATATGTATTCCCATTGTATGTGCTTCTCTGGTTCACTGTTTCGAGTCCCGGAAAAATGCAGCCGTCCTCCATCAAAGGCCTCCTCGCAGGTGTCCAGTTTCACCTGCGTTGCCTGCACCCATCCACCGACAGCTTACTAGGCATGACATTCGTCTTCCTTTCACTCCTCCACTTCTGCAAATTAATCTCTCACTAAGGAACGGGTGCTTTGATCCATATACAGACTCACTATTAGAAACTGTCTTCCTCACAGCCTTTTATGGGTTCTTAAGGTGCGGAGAATTCACTACACGCTCACGATCTTTCGATCCTTCTCAAAACCTCACCATAGGCGATGTATCAGTCCACAGTCATTACTTTTGTGTCCTCTTAAAACATTCAAAAACTGATAGAGAGAGAAGGGGAACATCAGTCATCATATCTCAAACTAACTCTGATTTTTGTCCTTTGTCTCCCATGGTCCACTATCTGAGAGGCCGCGCCCAAGCCAGCCCACAGGAGCCGCTGTTCATCACGGAGAGAGGGGAACCCCTGTCACGAGCCTGGTTCACCTCTCGCCTCCGCCTCCGCCTCCTTTGCCAACTTTGCGGTCTCCCTCCGGAACGCTACACGCCCCATTCGTTCCACATAGGAGCAGCAACAACAGCAGCATTGGTCGCTCCTGTGTCCACCCTTAAAGCTATGGGCAGATGGTCTTCTTCTGCTTTCAAACGCTACGTGCGCCCCGGCAACAGAGCTACTCTAGATGCTCAAATAGCCATGAGCCTCTCACTGTAAATATTGACGTAATAAATATTCATAGGCATTATTGGTTACATCTATATTATTATTTATTATTTTCTTATACTATAGTGATTATTAAAAGGTAGTGTGTGGTTTATTCCCCATTAAAATTTATAGGGAAAATATCTCCATCCTAGATAGCTTCCTGGCATCTCCTGTAGCGGGTTCCAGGATTGGCGGTATGGTCGTTTTGGGGATTTTTTATTTATTTATTTATCTATTTATTTGTTTATTTATTTATTTATCTATTTATTCATTTATTTATTTATTTTCGCTGTGTGCCCCCTGCTTATGCCGTTCATGATGGCTCATGATGGGCGGGAAGGTGCTCTTCCTGCCTCAGGCTTTCCACGCAAGGAAGAGCAGGGGGAAGAGCAGGGGGTCCCAGAACAGTACCATACCGCCAAATAAAACGATAGTTTCCTGGCATCTCCTGTAGCAGGTTCCAGGATTGGCGGTATGGTAGTTTTGGGGATTTTTATTTATTTACTTATTTATTTATTTATTTATTTATTGTATTTATTTGTTTATTTTATATATTTATTTACTTATTTTCGCTGTGCGCCCCCTGCTTATGCCGTTCATGATGGCTCATGATGGGCAGGAAGGGGCTCTTCCTGCCTCAGGCTTTCCACGCAAGCGCGTGGAAGAGCGGGGAGATCCCGGAACAATGTTGTTTTGGGGGGGTTTTCCTGCTGCTGCGCTCCCTGCTTATGCCGTTCATGATGGCTCATGAAGGGCAGGAAGGTGCTCTTCCTGCCTCAGGCTTTCCACGCAAGCGCGTGGAAGAGCAGGGAGTCCCAGAACAGTACCATACCGCCAAATAAAACTGTGCAAGAAATAAAGATTATTTTTGACAAAGTGGTCCTGACTGAAATCAAGCGTAGCGTTAGTTCCGGCAGGCCACGACATCAAGCTCTAACAGCTTAGCTGTCAGTACAGATCAGCTGATGGCCCAGCTGACTCTGCGTGTCCGCTCCCTATTGGCAAATTGCATTCAGAGCGGGGTATTTAAACTGCTCCTGCCCGACCCTCCGTCCTGCTTCCTCTGATGGCACTTCGCAACCCACCTCCACCCCAGCTCCTCCTGTCATTGTATTCATGTTGGCTGCTCTGCTCTGGGTTTTCCTGCTGCTGCGCTCCCTGCTTATGCCGTTCATGATGGCTCATGAAGGGCAGGAAGGTGCTCTTCCTGCCTCCGGCTTTCCACGCAAGCGCGTGGAAGAGCAGGGAGTCCCAGAACAGTACCATACCGCCAAATAAAACTGTGCAAGAAATAAAGATTATTTTTGACAAAGTGGTCCTGACTGAAGTGAAGTTATAGCAGCCAGTGTAAGTTCAGTTTCCTGTCTAATGTTTGTTTTTTTAATAATTCAGTTGAGGTGCACAACTTCCTCTGTGCTATAATCCTCAAAAGAAAGTGAACCCAGTTGTATTGAATATGGAAAGGCAGCCATCGGACCAGGCTGCACTGGGGAAAAGCTCCAGAGTGCCAGGCCCGCCCATTGATGGTCCTCTCTGAGGAGCACAAAGGCAGTCTCTGGAAAAATAACTTTACCACAAGGTATTTTCTGCAGCCTACGCAGGTGATGTCATCATTGTGGCTGACAACTAGGAACAGGGTCTGCAGATGGCGGCTGTGGTCCTGGAGTCCCCAAGGCAGGACTCACAGCCAACCCCTTAAAAGTGTGTAATTGGGCGGGGGGAGATTCAGTGTCTGGGGAACCTCTTGGCCCAAAGGCAGGTGCGCCCCCAGCTAGATAAGTCCACTGCCATTACCACCTGCCTGAGGCCCAGACGTAAAAATAATGTGAGGTGGTTGACGTGTCTGGCATAGCTTCTGGTTGTTGGTGTTTCATTCTCAACTTCTCGGTATTGACCAGTCTCTTGGCTGATCTTGGTTGGAAGGGAGATCCAACCCAGTAGACATAACAGAGTCATCAGGCATTTAAAAAGATAAAAGGCTTGCTCGGGTGAATTACTGGCATACACTATCTCTCCTGCTTTGTCTATGAACATGTGAAAGAGCCTTTGTGTCCTGCTCACTCCTTGGAAACAATAACAAAGCTTTCACCATTCATGGTTTTAATGGCTGTAGAGAAAGTTATTGGTAAATCAACCCCTCAATACCGTGGAAAAACTTACTTCAAAAACAACCTGGTGGATTCAACCTGGTGTACCGTCCATTCATTCAAGTTTGTTAGTGGTACACCATCCTCCACCTATCATGCACCAGGGAAGGCATTAGATGTAATGTTACCAAATGTTGTCATTAATCTATCCTGCTTAAATATTGCATCAGAAGTTCTTCAACCTAGCATCTGCCCAGCATTATACTGTAGCCATGATAAAAACCTGCAATATGCATTGCCAAATACAGTATAATATGCATTAATTACACAGGAATTAAAAAGGGGAAAAAATGTCAAAGCTTCTCCAGAGAGGCTGATCACAGGTTATGTGAGCTTGCAAAGAGGAACTTTGACAATAGCAACATATGTAGGTACAGATGTTCACACAAGAAGAGTTTCAATTAATCATTAAGTCACTCCACATGTCACTGCCTCAACTAAACCTGGTCCAGTGTATCTGAGCCAGAACTACTATATAGTACATTCCTGTGTGTGTGCGTGCATGTATGTGAGTTTGTGTGCTTGTGTGTGTGCCTGTTTGTGTGTCAGGGCTGATTGCTCTTGACTTCATTAATCTCTGCAGTGTGGTTATGATTAGCTCTCTGAGGCATGCCAGAGGACATCTGACACACACACATACACACATGCTCACACACATGCTCACACACTCCCTGTCAGATCTGGCCACCTCTCCAGCCCGTCTCTCTCACGGTCCAACCAATTAACTGGGAGCAAAGTGAAATAGACTAGCTCCTGTCGTGACAGGATATATATATATATATATATATATATATATATATATATATTCACACACACACATACACACACACACAGGCATGTTAAAGGTTTGTTATACTTACACAGAACTAACGGAGTGTTTGTTCATAATGTCATCATTGCAGAAAAAACAACAGGAAAATCTGAGAACGAGGTTAACGTGACACAGGAAAAGAGAGAAAGATGGCTGTACAAAAAGTTTAAAAAAATGGGTCGACAAAGAATGTAAGGAATGTAAACTAGACATCAAGCAAAAGACTGATGCGAATCAGAACAAGAGAGCAGGAGATGAGCGTAAGGGTAGCCTATGTGTAGAGGCAGATGAAAAGAATAAGTTAAGTGTAAGTTCTAAAATGCTACAGAGAGGGAGAAGAAGGAGAATCCTCACTTGCATGACTACACCCTGCTATGATCAGAGTATGCGCTGGATGATTTATTTTTCCTCGCCAATATTGAGTCCCCATTCCATTAAACTACTGAGGGTTTTATTTTTAAAGGAGAATTTGATTATGACAATGGATGTGTGGGAGTAAAGAAATGGCCATCAGATGTGGCAATCATCCAACTAAAAATGTATCTCCTTATCTGTACTTACTGTATCTGTACTCTCCATTTTCCTTTTGTTACCGTAAACGTGTAATAAATATAACAAAAATATAAGTAATTGCTACCAAATAACTCTCTCTCTCTCTCTCTCTCTCTCTCTCTCTCTCTCTCTCTCTCTCTCTCTCTCTCTCCTCTCTCTGTGTGTGTGTGTGTGTGTGTGTGTGAACACAGACAGCAAAATGACAAATTGTTGAAAAGAAGAATGAGATGAGTAATGATGGAACAATAATGTCACATGTGTACTGTAGCCTGTGTGTGTGTGTGTGTGTGGTGTGTGTGTGTGTGTGTGTGTGTGTGCCGGTGTGTGTGTATGAGTGTATGTGTGCTTTTGCATGCATGTGTGTGTGTGTGTGTGTGTGTGTGTTTGGTGATGAATCTCTCATTGTGACAGTGGGGCCGGCAGCAGCGAATGTCCTTCTGGGTGGGACACACACGCACACACACACAAACACACACACACACACACACACACACACTGAGACACGCATACACAGATGGAAACAACCACACTAATGGATCACCCCTGTCTGCACACAATCCGCAAATAATGATGAACCACCCCTGCATTAAACTATTTTACACAATGCTCAATTCATTACTTCTCTCTCTCTCTCTTCCCCCCCCCTCTGTGGGTATAGGTGAGCTAATAAAGGTATGATATTTCTCCTCTACTGGCACAATCACAGTTTTTATCCATTAGTAGGATATTAGGATAGGGAATGAGGAAAGGTGGGAGGGAGGGGATGGGATGGAGAGGGTAAAAGAGATGGCTTCAAATTGGTTTAAAGCATTGCCACTGTAAAAAGTAACAGCAGTCCCTTTTAGAAAATATTAATGATCTATTTCCATAGTTTTGCTAAGAAGACCATAGCCAACCTCGGGCCTTTACAGGCCTTGGGTCAGCTTTTGGTTTGAGGACCCCCTTCTGTAATGATAAAAATAACATTTTAGTGTCACACCAACTAACACTGTAAGTGCTTTAATCCCTTTTTAGAGAACACTCTGTGTGCGTGATGGGAACATTTGAATTGACTGAGAAAATAAGGCCTATAGTGAAAATGACATGCATTAGCCTATAAAGAAATTTCAATACAACTTTGTTGAAAATAGTATTAGTTTATTAAACACTAAACTATTTTCTAACATTGTGCTAACCACTTTTGTATTTGTTCTTGTCTTAAAGTTTAAAATGAACATCACATTTATTCTGACCCTATTTTAATTTCATCTCTCACTAATGCTGCATTTCAAATGGAGTGTGCTCTGGGAGAGGTGACCTTCCAAAAAACTGTCCTATTGAGGATTTGTGGATCAACCGGGAATACATAACAAAATAAGTTTTTTTTTATTCTTTAATTAAATTGTAATTATTATAATGGCTGAACTATTCACAACCTCATTAAAAGGTATACACTTAGTAATTAGGGTTGAGATATTAAAATGAGAGCCAGCGGATGGGAAAAGACTCAAAGAGGATAAGTAAGCACCCTGACTTTTTCCTTGTTCGCTAATGCTCTTAACAGGCCTGGACCAAAGTAACCTACTATTATCCATCATATAATCTGGGCTGACCATGTTATTTCGTGCCAAGCTTAAATCAAATTGATTCTCACATTAATCAGTTAATCAAAGTGTTCTGGGGGGTCATATTCTATTTAATTTCCGTACTTCATGTAAACAATATAGGGATTACTGGACCAACAAGCCATACAATTCAACACATAAACTTAGTTTATTTGAGAACTATTTTAGGAAATACACTTACCATAATTTATCTAGATGTTGTTGGTTACCATAACGTGCTGCTAATATATGATAATGTGATAGATTGGTTTGATAATAGCTAGTAGGAACCTCCTATTTTATGTCTAAAGTATATTTTCCAGCTTCACTTTGCTCAGTGTGGGAGAGAAGAGAAGAAAGAGTCATTATGGATTTCAATTAAGTGATCCCTGGGCAGAGAGGGACGCGTCAGAGTGGGGGAATTAATGTGCTGCGGACAGATGTTTAATAATAATGGCCGAACTGGTCCTGCCGAGAAACACACATTCCGTCCGCCGCACCCCACTGTGGCTGTAGGAGCACTCATTCACAGACAGACACACACACAGACAGGCCCACATACACAGACACGCACATATAATCACTCATATGCTGACGCACACAATAATGATTCATACGCACGCGTTGCGCAGCGCAAAGTGTGACACACACATATTCCTCCATAGACACTGGTATGCGTGTGTGTGTGTGTGTGTGTGTGTCTTTATGACCAGAGCTGGCCACAGCGCATATGGTCCTCATTTAGGAACAATGGGCATGGAGAATGACTGGTTGGATGAGCTTCCTGACTGTGAGAGGTGACTGGAAGCATGGTAAATGACATGCCCCGTATGGAGAGATGGAGAGAGAGAGAGAGAGAGAGAGAGAGAGAGAGAGAGAGAGAGAGGAGCGAGGGAGCGAGCGGGTATACATGGGTAATCCTGGATAAGGCATCATCGCCTCGCTGAGCAACAAAAATGTTTTGATTGAGAAGGGACAGAGGATGGGGGGGGGGGGGGGGGGGAGAGCAGAAATGTGGAGAGAGCAGGTAAAAGTACATGAGGAAGAGAGACGAAAGGAAAGTAACTTGATGGAAGAGTGAATTACAAAAGAAGGGGGAAGTGGAGAGGATGGTGTTCTGGCTGGTCGGATAGTGGGTCATTAGACAGTGTGTAAATAGCATGTCCTTTTATGAAGTGCTCTCTCTCTCTCTCTCTCTCTCTCTCTCTCTCTCTCTCTCTCGCCTTTTTTGTATCTTTCTCTCGCAGATACACTCCTGGTGACACCTAATCAGTGTTGTAGCAGGACGAATGGCTTCCAGCTATCCTCATAGTCTTGTCAAAAACAATACTTCCCTGGAAAAAATTCTCTCTGTCTCTCTCACTCACATCGCTGTTCGTACCATCTTGTCACAACAACATTTCTCCGGTAATTACCAGGGTGGCCGCCCTCCTGCCGCCACTCGATGGATGGGCTGAGCCACCATGGGTTCGCCCCTCCAGCCATAACTCTACCTAGGACGTCTGCCTACTGCTCTTCACCGTGGTGGCCCTCAGACAGCAAATTGGCCTGTGTGAAAATCAGAGAAAACAGATACTTAAACAAGCACATTGCCTCGGCTCACGGAGAGGCACGAATGCCAGTACACAGACATGAAAGAGCATGGAAGCACATACACACGTTCATTCACTTTCACCATTTGTCATTTGCCTGTCTCTAAGGAGTCATTTATAATACAGACAGTCTTTTCTTCTGACCGTTGGCCAGGCAGATGTCTTTCCTTGCACAGATACACAAGTGTACACACAGAAACACACACACACAGGCACACACACCCTGGTGATCATTTTGACAGGTGAATATGACTTAAGAGGAATGGGGGAGTGACGAGGAAGGGAATAAGCAAGAAAGAGTGGTGGGAAATTAACTGATAACGGTATGATGAAGGGTGATAATGTCAGGGAAGGAGGAAAATGGATAGAGGGGTGGAAGGAAGAAGCAATGCAGCTGGCAGATCAATACTCAGATTCACAATTTGCATCCACGGGGCAGGCATTTTTTAAATGTCATTTCTGGGATCCTCTCCCCATTCTTATATTATTCACGCTGTATTTCTGCTTCTGTACAGTATATCAGAGGAGAAAGAAGCAGAGGAAGAAATAAACAAGATTATATAGTGTACATTTAGCGAGAGAGGACATCAATGTCTTTCTTTAGTTTTGATGTGTATAATTTATTATGAACGGTACATTTTTCTACAAATGTTTTCTGTCCATCAAAAATATAAAAATAAATATACTGAATGCTGACGTAATGCTGAGATATATCTTTAATTTTAAAGTTTTAATCATATACAAAATGAATTAAAATATGTCGGCCACTGTAAACATACTGTTTCAGCAGGCTCAAAATAAGATGCAAAACAATGGAAAAAAACCCCACCATAAACTGACTCCTGATTACATGAGATAGACTCAGCAGGTGCATTAAACCTCACAGATAATCTCGATAAATATGGACAACATCATCTGTAGGCAGATACTCTTCTGACTTGTCTTCAAAGTATCTTTGTTACGATGGGTTCAGTACCAATGTTCATAATGTTATGAACAAAAGGTCCTACTTTCTAGATGACTTTGAACGCCACCACCCTGGGACGCTGCTGTGTTGTCGAGACAACCAGTAAACTGTCGCCGTTGCAAAGAAACATGGCGGAGCTGCTGAAAATACAAAGTGACGTTGAAGAGTTCAAAAGGGAATACTTCTACAGATACGGGTATGTTTTACGTTTTATTACGATATGGAATACAATCGTGGCCGTTGTTAAGTTTGGGCGTTGAAGCCAAATCATTAACGTTAGCCATAGTTACCAAAAGCTAGCATCATGTTTTTCCTCAGTTAACCTTGCTCGCTAACTTGTCATGTTTGTACATAGCCTTGGCTATCCTTTATTTGAAACAAACCAGTATAACTAACCAAGAAGCAGCCGTTGCTAAAAAAAATGGAGACAACAGAGAACGTTGCTTGCGAGTGCAGATACACTAACGTCATAGTTGTGTGGCATATTAATGGGCGTTAATATACACAGTACACTGTCATTATCTATCTATGTGCCTAGTCAAGCTGAGGAGAACAGACCGAGGGAAAACCAGGCCGCCACCCGGATTCAGAGCTGGTTCAGAGCCTGCAAGGTGCGGGCTTACCTCAGGTATGAGTGTACAGTAACGTTAGCCTATTGTGTGATGAGTGTGTGTTAGTCTAATTTGAATCTGTAAACGAGAGAGTTTGGTATGCCTACTCCTTCATATGCCATAGGCAAAAAAGAATACAAGCCTTAATATTTTATACACCAATTTGAGGTTTGCTTTACCCCCCCCAGGGGTTGAAAAACATTCAGGCAGGACTCTTAGGTGTTAATTTCATGGGAAACCCAGATACTAGCCCACTCTCATAATTATCCCACTTCTGGAGCTTTGCAAATGGCCTCGAGGAATAAATGTCGCTTGCACTCTGTGCTCCTTTCACACACAGAGAAATGAATGTCCCTATGTCTGTGCTCGTTCCTATACGGTGACCCCAGCACCATTCTGCAGGGTCAGCAGACAAACTTCCAGACACTAGGTTAATTCAGATTACTTTAGTTAATTGATCAATGCGTTAAGTGGATAATTAGCAACAATTTTAGCTGCCTAAGTGCAACTCTGGGGTTGTGCTTTCCCCACTATAAGCATTGATTTTCTGGGCATATGAATGGCCTTTTGGAAATTGATGGCCTCACTGAAGGCAGAGAATCGCAGTGGACTTGCATTTAGAGTATGTTTTAAGATGAATACAAATGTGTGCTGCCGACTAACGGGGGGGTGAAAGGCTCATCGGACATGATCGAAAAGCCTGGAAGAGCAGAAATGTTCTGTGTGTGTGTGTGTGTGTGTGTGTGTGTGTGTCTTTGTGAGAGTGTGTGTTTGTAAGGTTAATGTTGCCCTGACCTTTTAATTTAAGTCCGTTTACAACCTGATATTTTGTATGCAAAAAACGAAAGCACTCTTTAATTTTTTGTATGTCAGGGGGGAAAAAACTATTTTATTATCGCAGTCATGATTTTAGGTAATTTTGTGATTTCATTAATTAAATTTAATTATGTACATTTATTCAATTATTTTAGCTTTTAGTCGTTTTTGTTGCAGATCTGTCATATTTCTAGAAAGTTTGAAAAAGTAAAAGTTTTTAGATTCAATTAAATAATAAGTGAGCATAAACAGTTGAGCTAAATATCAAACAAAGATATGCACAATTTGATTTCCTCTCATGTGTATCAGCATAACTTTTTTCAGTGTTTTCCTTCATTTCAACTACTATTAATACACGTCCAATCCTCTCCCCAAATTGACTTTTTTTTACAGCCATCTGCACAAGAAGGCAATCATTATACAGAAGATATGGCGGGGCTTCACAGCAAGGGCACGTTTCAGACAAATGGTGAAGGTAAGCCAGCGCCTGGAATGGCTATAGATACATTGATTATGTTATGATAGCATGCATTAGAATTCAATTGCTATATCCCTAAGTCCCTGCGTCTGACCTTAAGAAATATAATTCACTCATTACACATTGGGAAATTAGCACTTAGGAAATATGATGCAATATGATAAGGAATTCCATCTATGTCGCAACTCCTGGGATGTATATAGAAAAAAGCGTGGAAAGGAATAGAGGGAAGGAAAGAGTAGAGGAGTTTGTGTGTATGTATGTGCTTTACTAAAACAAGGCCCCATTTTCAGCATATTGCCTCCAACTGCTTCTTAATTGAACAGATTGTTGATACCGGATCCAATACCCAGCGCACTCACGTATAATTTTCCCCTGGATTGAGTTTTGTAAACGTATCACAACAAGCTATTTATCATGCCTGTAAATTGACTGTTTGCTAAAGCATAACTGCCAGCCGCCGTTTGGGAGGCGTTCAAGAAATGGAAAGGGGGGGGGAGGTGAATGGTGGTGGAGGGGTTCAGGGGTGTTGAAATAAACGATGAAGGATGTGTCACAACACACATATGGGCTCAAAAGAGGCTGTTTGGTCTCATTTGGAAACAGACGAGCACTAATTTGAATCACTCAAAATTGCTACAGTGCACTATTTTGTATTAGCCCTGAGAGATTCTGTTCTTCCCTATCTCTCTGTCTTTCTCTCTCTCTCAATTCAAGACTTTATAAGGCTCTCTCTCTCGCTGTCTTATTCCTTTCTCACTCCTGTGGACCTTATCATGTGTAATGTGACATGCACAAAGCCTCATCTCAAAACATCAAGCTGAATTTACAACCTCCTTTCAAGTCTTTGTCTTCCTTCCCCTTCCTCTCCTCCCTCACTTCCCTGTCATTATTAAAAAAGACGTGTTGAGATATGAATCCCTTTTATGGCCGGCTCTCCAGTTTGCTCCTGAAATGTGCCCCCAGTGGTTGGCCGACACGTTTGGTGTGCGACTCCTCGTTGAGTGCGCCGCTGAATATTCTCTGGCCTTTTGTTTGTCACTTCTGGCAGTGCTGTCATTGATTATGAAATCCAGAGGAGAGTGTTTGGCCATCATACATCTCCATTAGCTCCCTGCTTGACTACCATAGATTTTCTTGGCCCTTGTCTGCGCTGGTGTATTAAGAGACTACCGTCCTCCCCTTGATACAAAGTCCCCTTAACCACTCTCCCGCTCTCTCTCTCTCTCTCTCTCTCTCTCTCTCTCTCTCTCTCTCTCTCTTTCTTTCTCTCTTCATCCATCCCCCCGACTTCTTCTCTTGTCTCTCTTGCTTTCCCTCTCTCCATTTCTGCCCACCTCCCTCTCCCCTCCCCTCTACAGTGGCCCTATCTATGCTGCTTCTGTACAATGTATTATGTATAAAGAGCTCTTTATCTTTGAAGCCTGCTGTGGACAGATCAAAGGGCTGGGAGACAAGATGTAATGCCATCTTTTCCTTTGTGTTCACAGGCGGTATATTTTATCATGAAGATGAATTTCTACGAGGAGATGGCGGTCAGGGTAATATCACCGCAGTGTCTTGTTTTAGCAAATGGAGTGTTGTGGTGGGGGGGACACTCTGTTTCTTTGTATGCGCTGTGAATGGGAGGCCCCATGAATAGTAGCCTGTAAGCATTTTTATCACATCTCTTCATTGCAAAAATTGTCCATTGTAGCCTCTTTTAAAATCTCCCATCCAGTCTTTTTTCTTACACTTTTCAACACATGGCAAGGTGTTTTCTGTACAAAAATTATTAAGGCCTTTGATTATTATATTTTAAATGATTTATCGTAATAGTGTCTCAACACATTAGACATAAGTTGGTCAGTATATTGACAACATTATATGTATACATTTTTCCCCCTTTTATTCCCATTGCTCATGTCCATGTTGTTCAACTCATAAATCGTAACTATGTGGCTGTGATGCTTTGGCACTTTTACACAAGGATATTGAACAGAAACCTTATATTTTTACAATTCCATATATCTGACTCTTTTGGCTATC
Source organism: Chelidonichthys spinosus (assembly GCA_029853015.1). Taxonomy (NCBI): domain Eukaryota; kingdom Metazoa; phylum Chordata; class Actinopteri; order Perciformes; family Triglidae; genus Chelidonichthys; species Chelidonichthys spinosus. The sequence continues at coordinate 22,554,034 of CM056821.1, forward strand.
CTTTTCATTCTGTCTAAACCATTAAAGATTTTTATAGGCCAACACATTTTTTTTTATTGAATAGGAGTGTGGCTCTCCAGCTAGACAGAGATGTTTGGTGGAAACGCCTGGAAATTGAGGGCTTGCTTAAGTTTTACACTTAATATAAACCCAAACAAATAAAACTGACCACCCTGTCGTTTCAATAAATGCCACATAATAGGACAGACATAGATCGAATAATAGTGTTTGACCCAGCTGTTTTAGGTCGAGGGGTGAAAGGTTAGGGGTGATGTCACCATGTAGAGCAGAGCAGAAGCTTCTGAAGTTAGAGAAAGGCGGCCTTTAATACCCATATAAAAATAACCACAGTTCCCTAAAGGAAGCAATATGAATTTTAATGGAAATGAAATATATGGGAATAAGGGAAAAAATGTCTTAGTGGTTAGCAATTCAAGAAGATACTGGGTTTAAACCCCACAAGGGCTAAATGAGGCTTTTTTGTGCAAAGTGTGCATTTTATTGTGTGTCTGTCTGGGTTTTCTCTGTATGATCCAGGTTTCTCCCACCACAAAAAAACTTACATTCTGGCATTCATAACACTCTTGCCATTTTAGCCTCAGTGGAGGCTTTGGCATCAGTAGTGGAGTAATACACTATCTATTCCCAAAAATATGTCATTGCTAATGTGCAACTTAATTAAGGATTATTGTGAAACCTAGACCTGTCCTTTTTTATGATGCCACCTGTTGAAAAATGAAGTGTGCCAGACTTAAAGCCAATGTATGTGATGAGAGAGAGAGAGAGAGAGAGAGAGAGAGAGAGAGAGAGAGCGAGCGAGCCTGTGCAAAAGTGAATGTGTGAAGGACATCTATACTCACAGGCCATCGTTAACCAAAGAAATACTCAAGTTTACGAGGAAGAAAGAGGGAAAGAGAAAATGGGAGACAAAGAGAGAAACAATTATCTCAAATCCCCTTGTGACACTTCTTTTGAATCAACTTTGATTATTTTTTCTTTCCAGTCCTGTTGTCTTTTTCACGGCATGGTAGCTAACAGAGGATAATGTATTAGGGCCATAATAAAAACCAGTGTTTACATGCTGCACCTCGGATTTGTATTAGATTCAACAGAATCAATTTCACTAGTCAACAAAGGTCAGCAAGAACTCGGGAGGCGGCAATTACTTTATTTAAAATTATCTATTGACTGGCAGATCAATGCTAATTCTCATTTTGCTCTTTGTTGTTATTCCCCATTCTCCACCTCTTCTCTCCTCTTCTCATAGTGTGATTATTCTTTTACCTGCCATTGTTTTAATCTCCTAATTAGTCTGAAGGACAACCACCCCCTTGCTTTAAAATGGTCCACTGGTGTGTGTGTGTGTGTGTGTGTGTGTGTGTGTGTGTAAGCTAATCTGCAGCCTCCCCAATCAATGTGGACTGATACAGTTATACATATGGAACTGCGACAGATGTCTGTCCTCCGTTGGATTGTCCCTTGATTACTGTCATATAACACAGTAACATGACATAACTAGCTATTTATTAATTGCAATGTGAAACTAATTGTATGTACTGTATGAAATATACTTTCATATTTTTTTTAAATATAGCATTAATTATTAGTGTTGCCACACTACCAGATTCCCAATACCCCATGTTGTAGGATAACAACTCAAGAAATACTGTCATGTTTTTATCCCTGACAGATCCAGCGGAGATGGAGAGGATTCTTTGTGAGGAAGTTTATTCATAACTTCTATGCACGCAAGCGCTATCTGGAAGGAATTTCCTGGACAAATGAACTTGTCAGGTAAGAAAACAACCAAATAGTACTGTACATGAGGCTAAAGAGAGTCGACAGAACGGCAGTTCAGAGAGAGAGAGAGAGAGAGAGAGAGAGAGAGCTCAGAGGGACGGACGAAGAGGAAAGGAAAAGTGAAGGAATGAAAGAGAGACACACAGAGAGAGGAGAAAAGAGAGAGAAATCCTCTAAAGCGCTCGAGGCTAATAGAGACAGAGAAGTGAACGATGTGAAGAAATTAAAAATTAGCCTCTGATTTGAACCGCAGCTCGTGCATTAATAAAACATCCTGTGCTCCAGGGCTTACTGCTAGAGATACGCCATCTTTTATTTTTGACAAAAAAAACCTAATCACGTTTAGCTAATAGTCACATTTTTAATGTTGCTAATATATTTTACCAGAAAATATCTTAAGGCTTCTGCTAAAATTAAATGTAAATTTGTTAAAGTGCTCTTTGGATCACTGACTTTCCCCCTCACGTCCCCACCAGCGTTCCACCTTTCCTCCACACTCACTGCGCCTTTTAGAGGCAGGGAAATCTAGGCTGGTAATGTCCATTAAGGGTGTGGCCACTTTAGTAATATATCATGCAAAGAGAGACACACAAAATCACACACAATTTTGTCAAGTGTTTTGACCTTTTACCAGTCATGAAGGATGTATAGCTGGTAAAATTGTGCTTGTAATCGTTCATCGTTTCTTATGTCTTATGTCAAGAAACAGTCCTAGGCACTATGTAAATATATAGTGCATGCTATACTGCCATTTTTTCTCAAACCTGACAACAAGTACTTAGACTGAGCATCTAAAAGTCATAGAGGAAATATGTTTGTAATGTGTAATTAGACCAACGCTTACACAGCTTAGGATAACTTGTAATATGATATAATAATATGATATAACGTGTAAATGCAGGTTGGATCAGAGCAGCTCTTTTGCATTTGTCAATTTTTTAATCATACCTTGAAAAAGTTTAAAGTATTAAATATTGCAATACTGTCATACACATCTTTCCAATCTCTCCACTTTCTTACATGGTATATTTATTTATTTAAAAACAAGTTAATACAAAGTGTAGAGTAAGACTAGATCAGAGAAATGTGTGAAGTAAATAATTGTAAAGAATAAATAAAAGGAGCACGAGATGTGATGTCCTTTTACTTTGGGTTTGGTTTTACTGTTTCATTATCAACTCTGACAACCCCAGTCTACACACACACACACACACACACACACACACACATATAGCCCCTCCTCCACCGTGGTTTGGGGTCACTTTTTGTCTCCAGTTAATCACATGTTTATTTAGTGCTGCCGGGGTCATGATCAATTAACGCCGTGTCGGCATTTATTTAAAATATCCTTTCTGTGTTGGCCACTGAGTCCTCGGATTTCACGCTGCATGATCACTCACTCCGTAAAGGTCTGCTTTTAATCCACCATCAAGCTCCCTCCCTCTTGTAAATCTGTCTGTCCAACCTGCTGCATAAATTATTCGAAGTTGGACTAATGGTCCCCATTTAGTGCAGGCTGATCGGCTGCGCATGGTAATGATATAGGAGTAATACATAGACTGCCGAACCTCTCTCTCTTCTCTCTGACTCTCCGTTTTAGTCCCTTTTTCTCTCTAATGACAGATGTCCTCCGCACAAAACCATCTGTGTCATTTCATTAGGTACAGAATCTAGCTAATACATGCTACTTACACTACCCTCCATCCCCTGTCCCCTCTCCACCTCCCTCCCTCAATCTCTGCCTCTCTCTTTCTCCTTCTTCTTTTCAATATATTTTGCTCCATATCTTCCTCTCCCTCTCTCTGCCACCGGTTCACTGTGCTTCTGTGTCCATCCTCATTCATCCTCCCTCTCCTTCTGCATAGCCTAATGAAGTCAGGACCCCGGCGCAGTCCCCACTCTGCCACAGTTTTCCTTGATACCCCAACAATTTATCACTTTGTCAGGGAGACATTTAAAGTTCCTGGGCTTTAATAAGGGCATGCAGTGGGACGATGGGGGCAATTAGGAAAGCGGAGCAAGCTTTGCATATTTACTAAATGTGCAGGTGTCATTGCTGCTGCCACCAACACAGCCTGTTGACTGCATGAATTATTCCTCTATCTGCAATAAACAGCTGGGTAATTATTACTGCCATAATCAGATAAATAATTCTCCCTGTGATGTTGCAACGACATGGCAAAATCTTATCCTAAAGAGAACAAGGGAGAATCATGGACTTGGTGTTGGTAGGCTGAGAAGCACTATTTTTTTTAATTCTTCTTCTCTGGTGCTATGGTGTCTCTCTTTTCTCTGTACTTTTTCCCGGCCTCTCTTTACTTCAGCCTTCTCCATTCCTCCCTTGCTTGTGTCCCTCTCAAGGACATTTCATGAAAGAAGAACTGCCATTGTATAGAGAGTGCGGGCTTGCCTGCACGCCTGCCCTGCGATCACTCTCTGCTTCTATGCGTCAGTCTTTCTTTTGCTGTGATTTCTTTCTGATCCAGTTTGGGTGGAGACAAGTTCACTTCAGTCTGATTGGATTTGTATATTGTGTGTGTGTGTGTGTGTGTGTGTGTGTGTGTATGAAATTGATATAATGAATATTGATTGGGCATAATTGAAGTTGAATTGAAATAATTGTTTGCTTTCATGCCTTTTCGTGACATCAGTTTCAGTAAATAACTAAGATCAGTCAGTTAAATGGAAACACTGTGTTATTAGGGATTTGAAGGCTCAATACATTGAGCTGGTCACATTCTAAATTAACTGGCTGACTACCCCGTCCCTGCCAGCTATTGAATCATTTAATTGGAGCAATTAAAACAGCCAATCAGGTCAAGCTTCCATTAAATATTTAGAATCGGGCCAATTAGCTGCTCTTGAGCTGGCCTGAACGACCGCAGGTGTGGCCTGCTGTACTGCAATGCCTCACTCTCTGATATCTCATCAGCCCTTGACACCCCATTGTGAACCAGGTAGTAAATAATAGAGGATGGAGTGAGACATTTAGCTGTACTATATTATCCGTTTAAATAAGTTAACAGTCCAGGGTGAAAATGTCAGTTAGAGTTTCAATTATTTGAAAGTAGTTAAAGTGTGCTTGATTGGCTTGTCCAACATTTCAGCTCATACTGCATTGTAAGTCATGCTAAGCACATTATAACACTTCAATAATCATTAGAATGGAGTATGCAATTATAAAATGCTATAATTTGCAAAATAACTTTTAACTGTAATCTATGTACAACTAAATATCTATATACAACTAATATAAATATAAAACTAACATAGCACAATTAAACTGTAGGCATTATGTAATGTACTGACATGATAATGCAATCAGAGCATATTTGTATTCATTCTCTTATTTCTTATTAACTTTAAATAGCTTTTTCTGTTTCTGTTTTACACATTTATTGGAAAAGATTAATCAGGTGCCCATTGTTATTCAACATATTTTACTTAATTATCCTCTACATACTGGAAATGAAGAGATCATTTTCTAATGCGCTTTCAATATCAGGATGGGGGGCAAAATCATCCATCCATCCATCCATTGTCTACCGCTTATCCTGCACTCAGGGTCGCGGGGGGACTGGAGCCAATCCCAGCTATCATTGGGCGAAGGCGGACAGGACGCTGGACGAAGGCTGGACAGGACGCCAGTCTATCACAGGGCAAACATGTAGAGACAGACAACCATTCACACTCACATTCACACCTACAGGCAATTGAGAGTCATCAATGAACCTATCCCCATCCTGCATGTCTTTGGACTGTGGGTGGAAGCCGGAGGACCCGGAGAGAACCCACGTACACACAGGGAGAACATGCAAACGATGGCAAAATCATTCCTTGCAAAAATGTAATATAATGTAAACTTCCTCTTTTTGTGACTATCCTTCCTCTGCAGCCCTAACCCTGACACATGATCTGTCTAACTATTTAATTATTTAACTGTTTAATGTTGACATTTCTTCCTAAATGTGTTTATTCACATTTTCACTGTCAGTGGAGAGATACTATCATGACTTGAACAGCATTTAAACCAATGCAGTCACTCAGTATATTGTCTGTATTCTCAGTTTCTAATTGATGGTAATTAACCAAGTTGAATCCTATAAAGGCATCTGCATAGATCAATAAATCAGGTATAAAAAAACACATCAATACAATCGAATCATAAGCCAGTAGTTTACTACACTTGTTTCTTTCATTATTTCTTTCTTTCAGTCAAATACACACACATACAGTCACACTCACACACACTCAGGGCACGTGCTGCGTGCTGAACAAGGCTAATGAGGGTTGTATGTTGTGGTGGCTGGTTGGGTCGACACAGATCGAGGTGCCTTCAGCCGTTACAAATCTGTTTGGCTTTTGTCCACTACACAGCAATTAATAACACTGGGGCTGGGGGCAGGGAAGCAAAGGTCACCCATTCAGGCTGACACACACACACACTCACACACACACACACACACTTACACACACACACACACAGATAGACACACATACATAGACATACACACTTACACAGATGTGTAGACACACATCCAAACAGAAGTGTGTGAATGCATTATATGTCAATATAACATTGATACACACACACACACACACACACACACACACACACACACACACACACACACACACTGATAGAGTCGCATTTGAACACTCAGCTCATAAGAAATCAGGTCCTGACCCCACAAAACATTCCCACTCTATTTATAAGGTGGTATTAATTCATGAAGAAACATAAATACACACATAAATACACATGTAAAAATACAAATGCACCAATTGGTTTTGTGAACCAAACTGCCCCAGAATAAACCAAAATGTATATCTTATATTATATTTTTACATTAAAAAGTAATATCCCTGTTAGCTTGGTGGACAAATCGAGGCCAAGCAACCTCTATATTTACTTTATTTACACACGCACACACACGCACGCACACACACACACACACACACACACACACACACACACACACACACACACACACACACATATACACACAGACACACATACAAGCACATATAGACATACAGCCACACATCTACACAGTCTTAAATTGCTGTGCTTAATATTGCATAAACACGCACAGACACTTAGCTCTCATTCTGACTCCCCCATACACACACATGTGCGCACACGCGCGCGACACACACACGAGCACAGTGCTCTGCATATTTCATTTATTTCGTAATTTAATCTGATGCTGAGGAAGGAATGAGAATGCAAAGGCAACGGGTATGGTGTTGTGATTTCTTTTTAAATGTCAGTACCTGCAAAATGTGTTAACCTCACATTACAGACACACTATGAATATTCTGATTCCTCTGTGGAGGCTTGTAATTGAAAACCGAAGTTGGGCAGAGAAAGAAACTGTATAGAGGAAGAGAAGAAGGAAGAGTAGAAAAAGATTGAAGGATACTCTCGTTGGTATTGCTCTTGTGGACCTGGATTGACTTTAGTCTTAGCTATGTGTCCTTGTGTATATTTTCACATTACCATGGCATGTGTGTTTTAGTAATTGTTTCCAATTCCCTTTTTAAGTTATTACCCCCTTGCAACAAATAAGGCTGGGTGATTGCAGAATGAAATTGCTGTGTATGGGCTTTTAATGCATCCCATTTAGCCTGCTTCGCTTAACAGATGTCACAGACAGACCTGTCCTGGCTGCGGTGATGAAATATATCCATCATCCTCCCACTTATAGCCTCTTGCACTCTCACTCTGCTGTTTTCCTTCCAAGCTGTCTCATTCGCCTGTTTTTCTCCCAGAGCTCCTCTGTCTTTCCATGTCTATCTCAGTCTCCCTCTCTTATCATTAGGTTGTTTTTTTACCCATTTGAAGGACACTACAGAGAATTGTCGTCTTTACAACACAACACTGTGTTACAGATACACACTAAAACTTGCAAAAATTTACTTTAATGAAGTCCATGTTTTGCACAATTCTCTCATTTGTATAGTGTGAATATATAAAGTCTGTATGATTAACGTTTGTTCCTGTATGATTTAGATTAAGCCACATAATTCTATCGAAGATGCCAGTGTAAAATTATGAATATGAAAAATATTCATCTTTTTTAAATGTATTGTACATATTATATTCAAGAGTGTGAGCCACGTCAAATGACCACAATGTAAATTCATTAATAAGAAGTGTTTGAATATGCATTGAAAAATATTTCGGAATGGTGTGTGTGTGTGTGTGTGTGTGTGTGTTTGCCCTGTAGGATGGAGCTGAATGAACTTGAGGAACTCCAGAAAAGAGAGAGAGACTGCTTGGAGATGGTGAAGGAGCAGACAGCCAAGGTCTACCAAACTCACCGGTTCCACCACCTTCTCAGTACAAAGCAGGTTGGTCAACAGGAAAACAAACTTGAACTTGACCTCTTAAACACCAATACTTGACCAGAGGGGGATATTCAATCCTTCTTAAAACACCTAGATAAAAATGTTTCTGAGAGAAATATTATACATTTAATTTGATATGGCTTGATGGCGCCATTCAAAGCAATCTTTATGTTCATTGTTTAAAGAATAATCATATTGAGCATGTAAAGAACAAAACCAACCTCAAGCTGTACACTCTAGAAATAAGGGTTCCAATAGGGTTCTTCTACAAGGGCTGAGGTTCTACCTGGAACCATTTGCTTCTGAAAAACCCTTTCCCGAAGAAAGGGTTTTTCAAGGGTTCTTCGTAACACTAATGGTTCCAGTAAGAACCATTTTGATCCAGAGAACCCTTTAAAACGCCTTCCCCGAATAAAGGGTTTTAAAAGGGTTCTTGGTAACACTAAGGGTTCCGGTAAGAACTACTTTGATCCAGAGAACCCTTTAAAACCCCTTTCCTGAATAAAGGGTTTTAAAAGGGTTCTTGGTAACACTAAGGGTTCCAGTAAGAACTATTTGGATCCAGAGAACCATTTTTGGAAGAAAGAGTTCTTCAGGGATTATTGAAAGCATGGGTATAAGATTCTGTGTCACCAGGAACATACTTCCTGATAACACTTACCAATAATGGTGCAAAATACAATTCTTTGTAACTTTGATACAAATACTTTTCATATCGATTTTTTGTTTATTTGTTTTTCTTCTCCAGATCCTGTTGATCAAACTGTTACATAATTGCACATTTTGGGATTTGAACACCTGCCTCCCAGTCTAAAGTCACTGGCAGTAGTGACTGAGCTAATCAGCTAGCTGCATTGAGTCACCTTCTGATCAGACATACAAATAATGGCAGTCCTATAACTGAAATGTTCTGTTACCAATTTATTTTCACAACCATTAATGATAAGAAAGCAAGAACTTCATCAGCAAATCTTGTTGACCCAGGCAAACATTAGCTGTGACTGGGATTTTAACCCCCACCCTCCAAATCTAAAGTCTGTACCATTACTTACTGAGCTATCCAGCAGAAGGTGTAGAGCAGGGACTCCTCTGACTCGCCACACTCACTCACACAGCCAGCTTGTCCTTCATGTCAGTGGTCAGACAGAGGGAGCTGATCATGTGTCTGTTTAGCTCTGTCTGTACAATGTGTGACTTCTGCTTTTAGGTCACAGGTTCAATTCCCATGTTGAGGGATATCATACTTTGCTGATTGCACTAGCTTTCGTTGACTAGGAGCTGGTTCTTGGTGCCAGACGATGCGGGTTCAAGCCCCAGCAAGGGTGATAATGGTAATACATCAAAATACCTGGTAGTCTTTGTGAAACAAAAGTACAAAATTTTAGAGTCATGGTAGATGATGTTTGACCAAAACAATTTTACCTCAAAAACAGATTTTTTTTTAAAGTGGTTTCAAATCGGCCTGCGCGACAGTGAATGGCTTACTCAATTTGTGAAGCCACAGTTGAGTTGCCACTTACCAATTAGCTCAGTGCGATAGACAATGTTAGTCTTTGGTTCCAGAAATTGTGGATTTCAGCCTCAACTGGTGCAAAATTAACATTATAATGTCAACTGTCTTGCCTTCCTATTCTCCTGTTTGTTGCTCAGAATTGCCTAAATTTGCCAAAAATAACCCGGACCCGATGCATCGCTGCGCAGCAGCTATAATTGTGTTTGTTTTTAAAGTTTAGTTACACTACTCCCTTCTTCAGGAGGAAATGACACACAGCAAAATCATAGCTAGGGGAATTGAACCCTGGGTCCCTGAAGCAAGGATATAACCCCTCTTTCTGGGGCATCTAAGTGAGCTATACTACTCACTGGACAAAGGCTTTTGAAAGTTTGTTACAAATCACTTGATCTAGAGATACAGTTTGAGGTTGTGAGTTCAAGGCCTGGTTGATGCAGAGTGACCATGTTAATGCCTACTGAGGTGATGTGTGGATTAGTGACAGACAATTTGTAAAATATTAAACACTTATTTTACAGACAATTTTACGCATGTATTTGTCTCCTCCTCATACTTTTCCATGATCGGCCTCATCCCATGGCTGCTGTACTCTGCTGACTGGCTTCGTCAAGTTGTGAAGCTGCAGATAAGTTCAGTGATAGAGGAAGGTCAAGCCTAGCCTTAACTGATGCAAAAATCCTAATGTAATGCTGACTTTGGGGCTACCGCATCAGGGTTTGTTGATGCCGGGAATTGAACCTTGATCTCCCAGGGGAAAGGGTGAGGTTTGGTGTGTTGGGCCTGGGAGCTGGCCCCAAGGTGGCTGTCATGTGTGAGTTAAGAGCTGGTTTTCCCATGGATTGCACCTTATGGTCTGAGGGGTATTCCATCAAACTAGCTAAGCGCAAAGCCGGGCTAATTTCGATAAGCCTCGCTACCTTTAGCGAGAGTTGCGTTCCATCAACGTGACTTGAGGCACTCTCCGCTAAGTAACCATGGGAATTTATCCAACCAAACTAGCCTGCCCCGAGGCGGGCTAACCATCAGGCTTACTTTAGCAGGGGTTTCAGAGAAGTCCATCTGTCGGAAACAACTGTACCAGCAGAAGGTTCCGCCAAGCATAGTCCTTGTGATTTTGTCACGTGAAAGACCAAAAATTACCAAAATTACATATATGAAGTACAAACAGACTATATTTTCATCAAGCATCTAAAAATACATGCTTGCAATTAAAAAATATGAATAAATCGTTTATTTTGTTTAACACCGACTGGCCATATCATAACTTTAAGCCCCCAGTTGGGTGAGTGGTGATGCACCTGCCCTCAGATGTGGGCATCGCGGGTTCACATCCCGGCGAGAATATCTCATGTGTGTTTTCTTTTTTTTTTTGCCTGTATAATTGTCTTTAGATCAGAGAATTAGACCAACATTATACCTTAACTATAAACCTTACCTATAAATATGTCATACAATTTCCCCAGAACCCAAATATAACTTGCAAAAACATGATAGACATAAAGATGTTATTATTAATAGCATGTTATAGATCCCAATGACAAAGGCATTGCTGCATGCAATTTTCAGCCACATAAATTCCTTTCAGGTGAGTTCATTAATAGGTTCATTGAATGTATTCATTGAATTGTTGAGATAAATGAGTTGGTCAATGTAGATGCATTTACTAGGCCCATCTAAAAAAAAAAGAGAGAAAGAGAGAGAGAGAGAGAGAGAGAGAGAGAGAGAGAGTGAGAAAGTTCCGGCCAAAGAAAGATGTTTCACAATGTGACATAGTCAGGAATTGAACTGTGGCCGGCTGCGTGCCAAGCCAGCGTGTTACCTCTACACTATCCTCACGCTAGCGAAACCATAGTCAGTGTTATATTAGAACATGTTACTCTTAACGGTACTTTTGTATTAAATCGCTCGGCAATTCTTGCCCAAGCAGCCTCGCGATTTTTATTTATCACTACAGTATTCCCTTTTTTGGTTATGATGGGTTTGTACTCCTCATACAGTTCCATCAATAATTTTTGCTCTTGTCTTTTCTGCCATTTTCTCGATGATTCGACATTCACGGTTCTGGTCTGACTTCATATCCTGTGAACGTGCGTAACACACGACAACGTTAACCTGGCTTGAATTAGCCTCAACAAGGCGCGGCTGAAATGCGTTAATGGAATGGGTTTCGCCGCAAGTGGAAGTTGGCGTTAGTTCTAACCAGGCTTAACCAGGGGCCTGTACTACGAAGCAGGATTTATGCTTAGCGAGGTAACTTAAGCGTTAACCCTGGGTTTTCCGTCCTACGACGCTGGTTCACTTCTTACCGGGATAGATCGCCATGGTAACTTACGCTGTGGAGCTAACCTGCTCCGGAGCAGGTTATGTTCCTGATAAGAGATCAACATGAAGAAACACACCGCCGACTGACCAATCAGCTGTCTTGGTGCGCCGATATAAAAAAAAAGAAGCTCGGTGGATCGTGAGAGGGTCTCGTAGGAGAACTATAGAGTGACCGGCAAAACCCTTTTGTCTGTGTCTGATGATGCTTTATATGAGAGATACAGATTCTCATCGGAGGGAAAGACTTTTCTTTGTCAGCGTTCAGCCTACTTACCACTTTGAATTATGTTTTATATTTATTTGATTTGCTCCCAAGTCCGTTTTACACCGCCGGGATTGCAGCTGAAAGAATGAGGCTAATATTGTCATAAACCACGTTATAAGAATACATCCAAGCAATACATTAATTATTTTAAAGTTATGTGTTCGGCCTTTTATTGCGGAAGGACATCATAAGAGTTAAAGGGATGAGAGAGAGCGACGACATTATTTAAAAGACGGCTGCAGGGCGGATTCGTACCGGCACCGCTATAAGGAGCCCCGTAATACGGGTCGGTAATTCTACCACTAAGCTATCAGCGAAGTTAAGATTATCATTTAATCAGTCAGATCTATTAGTGTCCTTATGATGGCGTCGTCATATTATACTACCACTAATACTATTGATACGACTTCCGCATTCACACAGTCGGTGAGTTTTTGCAGATGAAACTGTGGCCTTTTTCCTGCATTATATGTTAAACTTCTTCGTATTACTGTAAGATTACGGTTCGCTCCTCGTACGTGAAATACGCCGCTCCGCTGCCGTAGACTGATCCATGTTTGTGATTGGTCAAATGCTGCAAACGCCGCCTCTTTCATGTGCACGCGCTCATAGCTGGACAGGTAAACCCTGGGTTGACTTAACGAGTTGATAACCAGCTTCTTGTGACCGCTTACCTCCGATTACCTTTGTTAGGGTAACTCAAGCTGGATCTCTGAAAGATACCCTGGGTTTGTTGAACTCGCTTCGTAGTACAGGCCTCAGGTAAGCGCCGCTTTAATTAGCGAGCTTGGTGGAATACCCCTCTGGTCTTCCCCCTCTACAAACCAGGGGTCCGTTTCACAAAGCAGGTTTAGTGAAAACCTTGAGTTAGTTAACCCTGAGATGAGGGAAACTCTGGTTTTTCGGTTTCACAAAGCCAGTTCAGCATAAATCTGAGTCAGTTACCCGGGTAACATGCTCCGTGAAACTAACCTGCTCGCTAGCAGGTTTGCTTCAATAAACCCTGAGTTTCTCCCTACATGTCTCCGCCTTTTTCCGGAATCTGAACCAACTCTGAAAAAAATGTGCCGTCCTTTCATCGTCAACCTAATCGATATGGAAATAAAAGTGATTCTAGCAGCTTTGCGTCGGGAGAGGAGTTTGATTACCTTTCCTTTCAATCACATTAGATATTATCTAAACAATATTCTCCGACATTTTCAACATTTCATATCGTGGACATAATCCGCAACCAGATTCTTTGTGGAGGTAGTGTTTTTGCGAACGGGAGATTTATGAAATGTTTAAGTACATTCCTGTGTTGAAATACCTGCTTATATTTACTGTTTAATATGTGAAATATGATTAAAATTATATGCCTTAGTCAACGTATTTGCGCAATATTCTTCTGCTTAATTTTCAACTGAAGCCACTTTCTTTCTGTGGGGGGGATTACACCCAATAAAAATAATAATTTATTTGTTGCGCTACTTTGTGAACTACGGGAATCGAACCGCTGTCACCCACACCATAGGCAGTTTTGCTAACCATTATACCACAGTGTCGCTGTGCAAGTCTGAAAATAAAGAATTATTACCTTTAGATCAATAGACTGTTTCATTCAGTTATACACATTAGATCGGGCAGTAATTGTCTGCACGCCAACTATCGCTACTTTGCTGCAGTTACGTTGCTCCGCTTTCTCAGGATGAGCTCGTTTTCTACATAAACACTCAGTAATATCTAATGACGCTCTCCCCGTTGCCATGGTGAATCGTAGTATCGGAGCTCCATTGATGATGGCTTTGTAGAGTCGGCAGGCACGCGCGTAACTCAGAGTTTACATACTCAGAGTTGAGTGAACTAATTCAAAACCACTGTTCTGAAACTGAAAACTCAGAGTTGCCCATCTCAGAGTTGTTCAACTCAGAGTTCAGGGTTAGGTTCAGAGTTTGTTGAACCTGCTTTGTGAAACGGGCCCCAGGTGTGACATACCAATAGTCATTGCTGTGAACAGAACAAAACAGAACAAAGACGAACAGAAGAGAGAGAGAACAGAAGAAACTTCAGAGAATCAAGGTGAGCTAAATATAATATCTTATTTCAGCATGCTTGACCCTAGCTGAGGACTTTTTTGGTGAAAGGTGGACTAAGCATTTGTTTCTTGTTATGTTTTGTTCGTTTGCTTGTTTGTTTGTGTGCCATTGGCTTGAAAAAGAGGGTTTTGCTGAGATTTCCATTATTGTTACAATACGTAACATTTTGAGTATGTGTTACTTAAAACTGAAAAGTATTTTAACATTATTTAAATCAGGTGTCTCAAACTGATCCAGTAAAGGGCCGCTGTGGCTGCAGTTTTCATTCCAACCAAGCAAGAACACACCTGGGGTCCGTTTCACGAAGCAGGTTTAGTGAAAACCTTGAGTTAGTTAACCCTGAGATGAGGGAAACTCTGGTTTTTTGGTTTCACAAAGCCAGTTCAGCATAAATCTGAGTCAGTTACCCGGGTAACATGCTCCGTGAAACTAACCTGCTCGCTAGCAGGTTTGCTTCAACAAACCCTGAGTTTCTCCCTACATATCTCCGCCTTTTTCCGGAATCTGAACCAACTCTGAAAAAAATGTGCCGTCCTTTCATCGTCAACCTAATCGATATGGAAATAAAAGTGATTCTAGCAGCTTTGCATCGGGAGAGGATTTTGATTACCTTTCCTTTCAATCACATTAGATATTATCTAAACAATATTCTCCGATATTTTCAACATTTCACATCGCGGACATAATCCGCAACCAGATTCTTTGCGGAGGTAGTGTTTTTGCGAACGGGAGATTTATGAAATGTTTAAGTACATTTCTGTGTTGAAATACCTGCTTATATTTACCGTTTAATATGTAAAATATGATTAAAATCATATGCCTTAGTCAACGTATTGGCGCAATATTCTTATGCTTAATTTCCAACTGAAGCCACTTTCTTTCTGTTCCTGGGGGGACTACACCCAATTAAAGTAATGATTTATTTGTTGCGCTACTTTATGAACTACGGGAATCGAACCACTATCGCCTGCACCGCAGGCAGCGTTGCTAACCATTACACCACAGTGCCGCTTTCCAAACATGAAAATGAACACTTTTTACCTTTAGATCAATAGACTGTTTCATTCAGTTATACACATTAAGTCGGGCAGTAAATGTCTGCCACGCCAACTATCGCTACTTTTGCTGCAGTTACGTTGCTCCGCTTTCTCAGGATGAGCTCATTTTCTACATAAGCATTCGGTAATATATAATGATGCTCTCCTCGTTGCCATGGTGAATCGTAGTATCGGAGCTCCATTGATGATGGCTTTGTAGAGTCGGCAGGCACGCGCGTAACTCAGAGTTTACATACTCAGAGTTGACTGAACTAATTCAAAACCGCTGTTCTGAAACCGAAAACTCAGAGTTTCCCATCTCAGAGTTGTTCAACTCAGAGTTCAGGGTTAGGTTCAGAGTTTGTTGAACCTGCTTTGTGAAACGGGCCCCTGATCCAACCAATCAAGGTGTGAAGGCAAATCAGGTAGGTGAATAAGTCGAGTCAGGTGTGTTCTTGCTGGTGTGTTTAACCTGATTTAAATCAATGTGAAAACTTTGTGGGGTTCCCTCACTTTCTCATGATTCTGTTCCACTGTCACAATTAGTACGTACAGTATGTACTCTGATTACTTTCATTAGACCATGCATTATTTTATTGTTTGTAGATAGCTTACAATAAGGCGCAGTAAGTGCACCTTGGATTGATGGAACTTATTGTTGAAGAAAACTCTTCAGGTCCAATTCAGTGGCTGGTTCAAATGAGGTTTAATCACTGACAGTGGAGAAAAGACAATGTCGCGGTTGCCACACAGCCCAATCTGCCCTGATGTGAGGCAAGAGACAACTTATACAGAACCAAAGGGGCAGGTCTAAACAGTGGATTTACATAGATTCAATACGCGTTTCACCCAGGGTAAGAGACGTCCTGAGACAACATAAAGGTGTGACTTCCTCGGAACAGCTGGGTTCTTGCTAGATAGTGTCACAACAGGGGCCATTCATGAAGGCCTTGATCAAGTATGTGGGATGAAGGTGTTTCGGAGACGGTCCAGGAAGGGGGACAGATCAGAGGGTCTCATCATTAACATGACAAGGCTTACATACAACGAATGCAGCTCAGCAAGACATTTGAGGTTCCCGAGAGGAAGTAATATTTAAACAAAACAAATTGGAAGGTAACACATTTTCTTCTACAAACTCAAACTCTTTTTTGTCTCCCCTTTCTGCCATGTCACCATTGCTGGAGATTACAAAAATTCACCTACTGAGGACAGCATGATGTGTCTGGCCTGTCATGTTGCTGATTCCACTGGACCTATGCTGACTTTTGACCTGTTCTCCCCTGGGACCTACACAAGCTGTTCTGTTGGACTATCTTTAAATAAATGTTTTTCCTCATTAAAATGTTTTGAATGTTTATTCAATGTCAACATGATAAATGACCACAATATAATATGAACTAAACTGACCTGTAGAATACAATATGGTTCTTTATAGAACCCTCAGAAGACAAGACGGTTATTTGTGAAAACCTTTGAAAATTGATGTTTTTGGAACCCCCTGTGTGAGGTCTAGATGAAACCCTTGAAACCTGAAAGGGTTCTTGATGGAACTCCTTTTGGTGGGTTCTAGATGAAACCCTTGAAAAATGAAAGGGTTCTTAGTGGAACTCCCTGTGGGAGTTCTTTGAAGAACCTTTAATGAGGGGTTCTGGGTGGAACTCCCTGTTTGGGTTCTAGATGAAACCCTTGGAAAATGAATGGGTTCTTGGTGGAACCCCCAAAATGAGTTCTTTGTAGAACCTCTCATGGAGGGTTCTGGATCGAACCTTACACACACAGTTCTTGGCAACCCTTTATGTGGGGTTCTCGGTAGAACCCTCTAAAATGGTTCCAGGTGGAACCTTTATAAAAGGACACGCTGCACATCCATAAAAAAAGAAACATTCAGAGGGACAGAGGAAGAGAAAGAGACGAGAGGATAGGCTGACTCTCCTGGAGGATGGGGAAAAAACTCACTGTCAACCCATTAACACTTAAAGCAAATGTGTGGTTCTATGTTATCATTTTGTCTATTGAAGAGGTTCCATACAGTCAACCGACTCTCTAGAAAGCACACGTATGACCATGCACAGCTAATGATGCAGGGACTCGTATAGGCAATGGGATAAGAGTTACAGATATCGGGGGTCCTCCAGAAACAGGCTGCAGAGATAGACAAGTCTTCTTTCTTTCGTTCTTTCTTTCTTTCTTTCTTTCTTTCTTTCTTTCTTTCTTTCTTTCTTTCTTTCTTTCTTTCCCTCCTTTCTCAATACAGGTGGGCTATGGGGAGTTGAGGTGTGTTTTGTGTGTGTGTGTGTGTGTGTGTGTGTCTGTGAGTGAGAGAGAGAGTTTGAGTATGTAAGTATGTGTCCTCATGGCTCTTCTGATGTGCTGAGTGGAGTATTTTAGTGCTTCCCCTGGCACAGGTGTGCATGTGTGTGTGGCATCCACGAATCTCTGTGGCTCCCCACTGGGATCATAATGAAGACAAAGCACACTGGTCACTGTTGATTCAGCACCACTATTCCTCTCCCTCTGTCTCTCTCTCTCTCTCCCTCTCCAACTCTCTCTGTCACTCACTCTCTTTCTCTCTCTCTCTCGCTCTCTCTCTCTCTCTCTCTCTCTCTCTCTCTCTCTTACCACCTACTTCATGCAGATAGATAGATAGATCCAATGTGAGTGTCTCAGGTGAACAGGCTAAGATGCTAACATTGATATATATATATATATATATATATATATATATATATATATATATATATATATATATATATATATATATGTGTGTGTATTTGTGTGTATTTTATGATTAAGCAAAAAGAAAAGTTTGCGAGCTCTTCTCTGCCCTCTGTCGATCTTCTACTCTCTATATTTATCTTTTTCTCTGCATATGGCAGGGCTCTCTTTCTCTCTCTTTCCCTCTTTCCCTTCGTAGCTCTGACCTTGTCAGCAGTGAATAGATGGCTCTCCCACACAGTTCATCCTTTCTCACTTCTCGGACCCCAGCCCACACACATACACACATACAAGCACACACATACACACGCGCACACACACACACACACACACACACACACACACACACACACACACACACACACACAGCTTACCAAAAGGCCCCAAGTCCCCATGACAGAGACAGAGATGGTGTGTTCCTGGGGTCAACATCATTGCTCTTCCCGTAGCTACGTTGGTACTTTTGGGCTTGCAAGTGTGTGTGTGTGTGTGTCTGTGTCTTTAGAAGTGGTGAGAATTACGTCTGTGTATGTGTATCTTCAGCCCTCTGTCCCTTCTGGTTTGAGTTAGGTGTCCCGAATGTACACTCAACAAAAATATAAACTCAACACTTTTGTTTTTGCTCCCATTTTTCATGAGATGGACTTAAAGATCTAAAATTCATTCCAGATACACAATATTACCATTTCTCTCAAACATTGTTCACAAATCAGTCTAAATGTGTGATAGTGAGCACTTCTGCTTTGCTGAGATAATCCATCCCACCTCACAGGTGTGCCACATCAAGATGCTGATCTGACATCATGATTAGTGCACAGGTGTACCTTAGACTGTCCACAATAAAAGGCCACCCTGAAATGTGCAGTTTTTTGCTTTATTGGGGGTCTGGGGACCCAGAACCAGTCAGTATCTGGTGTGACCACCATTTGCCTCATGCAGTGCAACACATCTTCTTCGCATAGAGTTTATCAGATTGTCAATTGTGGCCTGTGGAATGTTGGTCCACTCCTCTTCAATGGCTGTGCGAAGTTGCTGGATATTAGTGGGAACTGGTACACGCTGTCGTATACGCCGGTCAAGCACATCACAAACATGCTCAATGGGTGACATGTCCGGTGAGTATGCTGGCCATGCAAGAACTGGGACATTTTCAGCTTCCAAGAATTGTGTACAGATCCTTGCAACATGGGGCCGTGCATTATCTTGCTGAAACATGAGGTGATGTTCATGGATGTATGGCACAACAATGGGCCTCAGGATCTCATCACGGTATCTCTGTGCATTCAAAATGCCATCAATAAAATGCACCTGTGTTCTTCGTCCATAACCGATGCCTGCCCATACCATAACCCCACCACCACCATGGGCCACTCGATCCACAACATTGACATCAGCAAAGCGCTCACCCACACGACGCCACACACGCTGTCTGCCATCTGCCCTGAACAATGTAAACCGAGATTCATCCGTGAAGAGAACACCTCTCCAACGTGCCAGACGCCATCGAATGTGAGCATTTGCCCACTCAAGTCTGTTACGGTGACGAGCTGGAGTCAGGTCAAGACCCTGATGAGGACGATGAGCATGCAGTTGAGCTTCCCTGAGACGGTTTCTGACAGTTTGTGCAGAAATTGTTTGGTTATGCAAACCAATTGTTTCAGCAGCTGTCTGAGTGGCTGGTCTCAGACGATCTTGAAGGTGAACCTGCTGGATGTGGAGGTCCTGGGCTGGTGTGGTTACACGTGGTCTGCGGTTGTGAGGCCGGTTGGATGTACTGCCATATTCTCTGAAACGCCTTTGGAGACGGCTTATGGTGGAGAAATGAACATTCAATGCAAGAGAAACAGATCTGGTTGACATTCCTGCTGTCAGCATGCCAATTGCACGCTCCCTCAATGCTTGTGGCATCTGTGGCATTTTGCTGTGAGACAAAACTGCACATTTCAGGGTGGCCTTTTATTGTGGGCAGTATAAGGTACACCTGTGCACTAATCATGATGTCAGATCAGCATCTTGATGTGGCACACCTGTGAGGTGGGATGAATCTCGGTTTACATTGTTCAGGGCAGATGGCAGACAGCGTGTGTGGCGTCGTGTGGGTGAGCGCTTTGCTGATGTCAAAGTTGTGGATCGAGTGGCCCATGGTGGTGGTGGGGTTATGGTATGGGCAGGCATCGGTTATGGACGAAGAACACAGGTGCATTTTATTGATGGCATTTTGAATGCACAGAGATACCGTGATGAGATCCTGAGGCCCATTGTTGTGCCATACATCCATGAACATCACCTCATGTTTCAGCAAGATAATGCATGGCCCCATGTTGCAAGGATCTGTACACAATTCTTGGAAGCTGAAAATGTCCCAGTTCTTGCATGGCCAGCATACTCACCGGACATGTCACCCATTGAGCATGTTTGGGATGTGCTTGACCGGCGTATACGACAGCGTGTACCAGTTCCCACTAATATCCAGCAACTTGGCACAGCCATTGAAGAGGAGTGGACCAACATTCCACAGGCCACAATTGACAATCTGATAAACTCTATGTGAAGAAGATGTGTTGCACTGCATGAGGCAAATGGTGGTCACACCAGATACTGACTGGTTCTGAGTCCCCAGACCCCCAATAAAGCAAAAAAAAAGCACATTTCAGGGTGGCCTTTTATTGTGGACAGTCTAAGGCACACCTGTGCACTAATCATGATGTCAGATCAGCATCTTGATGTGGCACACCTGTGAGGTGGGATGGATTATCTCAGCAAAGCAGAAGTGCTCACTATCACACATTTAGACTGATTTCTGAACAATGTTTGAGAGAAATGGTAATATTGTGTATCTGGAATGAATTTTAGATCTTTAAGTCCATCTCATGAAAAATGGGAGCAAAAACAAAAGTGTTGCGTTTATATTTTTGTTGAGTGTATGTTAGAGACTGATACTGAACTGAACAATGAACAGACATTTCACAAAATACACAGAAAGTCCTGATAATGAGCATTTTCAGTGACATTTCTTAAAATGTTGCTGTGTGGCCTTTTGTTTGAACAACAAGGGTACATTGAATTCAGTCAACACACTCTGATATGCTAATCAATTGTTCTCTCGTTTGCCATTTTGTTATGATATTTTTAAAGGTTGGGAACTGTATTAAAAACTCTAAAAGGAGAGTGTGAGAGTGGCAGGGCACAAATATGCACGTCCCATCTTTTAAAAATAAAATAATTCTTGGGTATACAGAAGAAATTATTTGAGAAGAAATAACTTCTGCCAGATGAATGTAATTATAATTGTTGTAGATTTGAAATCATTGTTTTGTTATTATATATTTATAATAACTATCAGGCCATGAAGTTGCCAATATGTATTCCATGTGTGCCTCTGCTAGTCATAATTGCTTTTAAGACGTGGTCCCCCCAATTTGTCACAATGAAAATAATGCAGTAGGTCTACTGTCAGCTTTGTGCTAGAACAAAAAAACTGCACCAAGATAATCTTCCGTTATCCAGTTGTGTCTACTACCTATGGTTAAGGCAAATAAGGAATTTAATAATTTTCTCTCTACTCACTCTGAACCACTTGACATTTACATTCAAAAGTACTCATGTTGTATTTATGAAACATTTACTAATTAATGTTGTTCATGTTATTTTAAAAAGAGTGAGGTTTGGGTCGATATAGTTGGAGCAATTTCTCACTTATGCCCTTTCTCTCTCCTCTCTCTCCATTGTACCATTCTTTTAGAGTGGCCTAAATAGCAAGTGGTGTTATTAGCATATAGAGTAGATACAGAGTCCTCCAACTCAAAGCTTTGGTCTGGTAATTAACACACAGGCAAAAGGATCACTGTGATTTGAATAATTATTACTGAGGCCATCTGTGGCAAATCTCTACCCCACTTCAGAACAGGGGAGGCAAAGTTTGGATGTGTATATTTGTGCATGTGGTGTTCAAGTTGATTGACTTGACTAGATTCAAGTCTTGGATAATGCCACATTTGACACAGATGCTGCTAGGTTGTCCCTGCGTAATTTGTTGTTGTATATGAACATATATGTGAAGTTCACACACTGAACTGCTCCAGCCAAATGTTTAGTCTGGAAAAAGCTTATTTTTCTTTTGCCTAAGAGCCATGGTTTGTGCATTTGAGACAGTAAAGATCAACAACTGTTGTCAGCAGGGAAACAGAATGATGAATTTCACAAAGTTTAGGTTAATATGGATAATATGAAGGGCAATAAAAGGCACACTTTGATTCAAATTATATGGAAAAAGTTCTTCCCAAAACTCATGTTTCAAATTACCTTGGAATATTGCCAGTAATGGTTTATATGAGTAACAGTTGTTGGTTTAATTTTAAGCTGTCCCAGGAGGTAACCTTTCTATTATTTCATGGTCCCCATGATAAACACAATTACTTTTCATGAAGTATATATAATCCAATTGATAATATTCCAACTGCAATGTGGTTTGAAGTGGAGTAGGGCCCTCTGTTCCATGTCATCCCCCTTGCATGTCTATCCTTTCCATGATATTTCCAGTTGCATTAATTGTGTTTTAAAATAAAACAACTATAATCTCTCTCTCTCTCTCTCTCTCTCTCTCTCTCTCTCTCTCTCTCTCTCTCTCTCTCTCTCTCTCTCTCTCTCTCAGTGCCCTGGGGTGTTCAACTCTCCATTTAGGCCAGCCCCCCATGACATGGAACTACTGCTGAGGCAGGTCAAGTACCAGGCACCCACCAGGCTCGCCTCCAGGGGCAGGGCTTGTCCCAGGGGCATGTCTAGCCCAACAGCCCCCAGTTTTTCTCTTGGATCCCCATGGATCAAAACCACTGGAACCTACTGCTCTTCCAGGCCCATTCTGCCCCCCATTGCCATCAAGAAACAGCAGGTGAGATGGTAAATGCTAGGACCATGGCATACATGGAGAGGTGGTGACAGAGAAAAAGAGGGCAACAATATGAAAGAGAATATAAAAGAGACAGCATATAAGGCTGAAGAAGGAGGAAAAAAAGCAATAGAGCATGCACAGAGTTGAAAGAGAGTAATAATTTTACAGTGTCATACTAATTATTAAAGACCCCCAACATCCCCTTCTTGTGCCATTGGAGATGGCTCTTGATCAAAGCAGAGATCCTTTAAAACTCCTTTTAAAGAAGAATGAGATCATTAAAACATGGCAGACTGCTCTCTCGGGGGCTACTGCAGAGAGCCTTTTAGTGTCTGTATTTCACTAAGTACAATAAGTATGACTGTGTGGCTACATGTTACAACCAAATGTTTGTGTGTGTGTGTGTGTGTGTGTGTACTTGCGTGTGTATGAGTGTGTGTATATATACATCAAAAGTCCCATGCAGCTCTCATTTGTGTTCCTTGTCAGTTCAGTATGGCTTGTCCAACCAGTATGATCAGGCACACAAGGATAATGTTTGTATTAGTGGTGGTCATAGATTAATCTAGATTAATCTCACTGTAAATTTTGGAATTAATCTAGATTAAAATGGCTCATTTGAATTCTAACGAAGGCATTCATAATATGTGTGTGCTACCTAAATAATGACTAACTAACGGGGGTTTAGCTCAGGAGGTGGAGCGAGTTGGCTGGTAACCGCAAGATTGCCGGTTCGATCTCCTCCCAGCTGAGTGCCTGGTGTCCCTGAGCAAGACACCTCACCCTAATTGCTCCTGACGAGCTGAGCTGTCGCCCTGCGTGGTTGACTCCGCCATCGGTGTGTGAATGTGTCCGTGAATGGGTGAATGTCAGTCATTAATGTAAAGCGCTTTGGATAAAAGCGCTATATAAATGAGGACCATTTACCATTTACTAACTCATTCCGCATTTCACAAGGTGCAAACAACCTTATTCTTGTTGAGGTTTCCATTGGGAAGCTTCTTAAAAATAAATTTTCCCTGAAGCAAACCCGGCGGCTTCATAGCTGCATCCATGTCAGCACGTCACGTTTGATGTGGTAATTTCACAGTAGACATACACAGGTTCGAAGTCCGATGCCGGGTTCACACCGGCCGCGGCAGCGCCGCGAATGGCCGCGGAGCGGGGCCTGCTTCCTTTCGGAGCCCGCTTCCTTTCGGCGCCCTTGTTAAGCGACCGTGAAGCGATCGTTTCGGCATCTGCTGCATATTTTGCGCGAGTCGCGTCGATTCTTGCAGGAAGTCAAACAAAGAAACACAAGACAATCCGGTCAATTTTCAAAATAAAAGCAATTTTCTAAATAAAATACCCCGATAGACAAATGCGATCATTTGTGTATCTTAACAAAGTAGAGAGATGAAAACAATTAATAAATGTGAAGAGTAGATACACAAATATGTGTATTTCAATGGTATATCTACACTACTACTGTCTACTACCATACACATTCTCTCTTTCTCTGTGTGTGTGTGTGTGTGTGTGTCTCTTTCTCTCTCAGACAGAGAGAGAACGGATAAATAAAAGAAGTCTACAAACTTCTTGTAACAGAAACATGCCATGTTTATTTTATGAGGTTATGATGAAAAAAATATCTCTGAATGAACAACAGCTGAGCAGAAGCGCTTGTCGACCATCGCGGAGAAATACGCGTCTGGTCTGAACAGGGGGGCAGCAGATCGCGCGTGAAAGTCATCATAGCTTTCTTAGTATAGACCCAGCTCCCAACCCAACTTTGAGAATAGATTAATGGCGATAATTTTTTTATCGCCCGATAAGAGTCTTGCATTAACGCAGCATGTTAACGCCGATCACGGCCCACCACTAGTTTGTATATTTACTTTAATGCCATTTATGATCTTAAACCTAAATATCATGCCTTCAGACACATTCAGAGGACACCGCAACATGGAAATCCCATTGGAGTTTTCTCTCTTGAGAATTGATCTTAGTATGATTTGTCATAGTCCAGCTGTGCATTTATGACTACGTTTTGTTCAGGTGTCTATGTGTGATTGTGTGCATGGTTATTTGTGTGTATGTTGATTATTTGACAGTTTGTGTTATTAGCACTCTGTAGCTCTTTATGGCAAAGCACTTGCCCTATTATTAGTTTCTAGTAATGTAAACATAAGTAAGCAGAAATGAGGCATGGATCTGTCTCGTTTTATTAGCTGTAAAATGAGAGAGAGAGTCTTTCTCTGTCTCTGCCTCTCTGTGTTTTCTGGTTTGTGTGTGTGTGTGTGTGTGTGTGTGTGTGTGTGTGTGTGTGTGAATAGTGCAGGAAGACCCCCTTTCTTCTGTACTCATCCCTACACCCCACACCTCCTCCTGCCCTGGTGTGATAACTATCTAGTGGTGATGGATAAGGTTGAGGTGCTGGCTGTGGAAGTGGTCAGGCCAGGCCACCGATCCTGTGGCGATAGGAGCAAGGACAGGGTCCCTGTCCCTCCCTCTATCTCTCCCCCGTCATCCTCCCTCCGTTTTTAAAGACCAAACAACCACTGAAGGTCACCTCCAACAAAGCAACAACATCTAAGTTAATCTGCGCTGCTCAAAGTTTACACACACCCTAACAAAAGTGCATACGATTCCACAAGTAACACTGCATGTGCAGGTTGCACTTTGTTATTGTTCTTAATCAGACACATACAAGTTTTCATATTTTAAATAAATCCAGAAATTACTTATGGAGAGCACAAACACAAATTGTAATGCGTATTTTGCATGTTGTCTAAAGAAATATGACCACTAACCTAGTTTTCCCTCTATCATCAAAACTAGAATGGATAAATACCACCAGGTGTTGAGATTTGAAAGTTGCATTTTTTAACACATAATAAATACAATGGTCTCACCCCTCTTTGACTTATTAAGCATTTTTAGAAATTGCAAAAGCTGACTTGTGAAAAGAGATTTAGCCTTTTTAAATATGTCATTGATCACTTTTGCATTGTCTTGTTAAGACCATAACCACAAATAATAAATAAATAAATTCCAAGTGTATCCAACGCCTTCAGTATAAGAGTATGATGACACCTTAAGGCGATGTAAGGGGTGAAGTGAGCCAAGTGAGACAGGGAATGATGTTACTAAAAACAACATTTCTTTGTCTTTGCAACTTTGATGTCAGACAACAGAAACCCATCACTCGAGGCTAAGAGCCACAATGTCAAGAAGATGCACAAGAAATAAATTTGATAGACAGTTGTTTCAAGTTTAACTGACTTGTAAGATTTGGTCCCCCCCCCCAAAAAAAAAAAGAAATAAAATGAAAATAGGATATATATTTCATGCAACTGCTTTCCAGGCACTTTAAGAATAGGCTACATTAAAGAAAAAATGCCTAGAAAAGCCCATCAATTCACCAACAGATCATTTAACCTGTTAAGGCGGGCCCACACCGGACCGAAAATCGGCGTCTTTGACAGAGTCGGCGTCAGTGACATGAGTCTGCTTGGTGTGGTCGCTAGAATCGGCCCACGTCGGCGGTCATTACAGCCGATTCAAATGTGTAATCCGCCATTCGAGTCGGTCACTCTTTTACCATTCTGATTGGTGGAGGCTAGCAGCTTGACTAGCGAATCAGTGAAGCCCGGAAGTGACAATGGTAAACACACCAGATAACCAGTGGAATCAAAGAAGGTGGTCTAGAGAGGACCGCCTACTTCCGGTTTTCGTGTTTTTTGGCCCACAATACAGATTAGCGCCGCCTGTTGTTTTGGAGACATTACATCTCGCGCAAGCGCGGAACGTATGGCGTCGGCTGTAGTTCCGTAGGTGTGAACCGCCCATGTCGTTGTTCGAGTCGGCCATGTTAAGTAGCCCGACGTCATTTACCGACGCGAATCGGGCAGTCGGTCCGGTGTGGACCCGCCTTTAGAGGCATTGTCTATCGAGCCACAAGCTGATATACATGTAATGTATGCCTCTGTTATATAGAACTTAAATCTTGACAAAAACTGTCACCTAAAAATGTATTGTTGTGGTAATTAAAATATTGCTTCATTTTTGTCTTGAAAACATTTATTTAACTTCAGTTTTAAGTTAATAATAATAAAAATAATAATCTTGTCCGTCTGTCTGTCCCTCTCTATGTCTCTCATTTTTACTCTGGCATACTTGGTCTTCTGACCTCCTCTTTCTCTCGCTTGATATAATTTTCTTCACTCCCTTTTCCCCCTCTGCTTCTCTTTTGGTCTCAGTGTCACAGGAGTAGAGATGTAGAGGATTGGCCTCTGGTTTAAGCTGTAAGCCATCACTACCTGTGGGAGAGGGATCACACAAAGAAAAGAGGAGGGGGTCTGAAACAGAAATATACAGTGATCATTATCTGATTTTTGTATGTGTATGTGTGTTGGTGGTTGTCCAGGGTCTGCTCAGAAGGCCTGGGGAAATGTGGGAGCAGCATGTGGAGTGTTGCAGCCTGACATTACGTTTGCAGACAACTTACAAACACCTGGAGGAGGTCCAGACTCAGCTTCGACAACATGAATCCAATAGAATCCCCACTGGCACATTGTGAGAACGCTGCACAGATGCATAATATGTGCAAAAATACAGACTAGAAAAGTGTTCTCATATACAATAAACATAAACATAAGAAGTGTATGGTCTTTTTTCCTTTCATATACAACAAGACATATGTATATTGTATGCACTCAACACAGTCAGAAGTAAATGCAACATTAAGTAACAATGAACACATCCTTATTATGAAAACAAATGGGTGTTTGCTAAGAGATGCTTCAGAACAGAATCTACACTTCACTACAATCAAACTAGACCAAAACATACTGTTTTTGTGTTTGCTACATTTTCAGCATCACAGAAACTTCCTCAACCTCACCACTGTTTTCAATATTGTTTCTCTTATTTTTCGCCAACCAGAAGAACAGGAAGTATGCTCCACCATCTGAGACACAGTAGAAATTCCTTCACTCAGCCAGCCTACACCAAGAGCTTCAGATAGGAGATTATACAGTGACTCCAAAGGAGGTAGGTTGAACACAACACACACAAACATTACGATTATTATGATTATTATTATAATTTAGTGGTATTTAGTATCACTTAGTATCCTTTAGGTATTCCTGCCTACTATGTGGCTAAAGTAAGTCATTTTGGAGACCACACATCCACCTACCCATCATGCTGTGCACACACACACACACACACAGTATCACTTGAAGCCATGTGTGGTACATGGGATAATGAAGATGTGGTAAACCTGCATATGACCCATTTATTTCAGACTGCTGCTGAACCTGGTCAACATTTTTCCCCAATGGCTTAGTGGACCAAACATAACTAAAACACACATTCAACACTGTGTGTAAGTGTATCTTTCTGCATATTAGCGCTATTTTGTTTCACTTCCTTCAGAGAGATTGTTGTAATATTCAACATGATTATCTGATAACTATTTCTTTCTTTATATGTCAAATAATTTTAATACAACAACCTAAATTGTACAATTAAGAGTCGAAAGACTCTGCGATTGAGAAGGGTAAAATGTATGGTCGAAATACTGTGCAGAGGTGTGGGGACACACATATAAAGGCTCCACACAGCTCTTGTTAATTCTCCAAAAAAGAGCCTTGAGAATCTTACACTTTGCCAACTACAGGGCACACACCAATCACTTATTTATCGAATCAAGAATACTCAAACTATACGACTTAATAAACTATCGCACAGCACAAATGATGTACCAAGTTTCTAACAGAACTCTCCCCCAGAACCTGCAAAAACTCTTCCTACACAGAGAGAGACACAATCTTAGAGGGGACATGATTTTCAGGCAAAGGAAGGTACGAACTACGTTAAAATCCTTTTCCGTATCGGTCACAAGTGTTAGACAATGGAATGTGTTAGAAGAAGAAGTCAAAAAATCAGCAACACTAAGTGGCTTTAAGAAGAAGTATGTAAATTCAACCGTTGACCGGTACACATTATTGCATGAGAGTTGATAAAGGTCTGAGGCACGAATCAGCAGACATGGTGTTGAGACGGGATGGGAGCAAACAAATTAACATTCTGTACCCAAACAATAAGTTGAACCTGAGAAACTTGTATGGTCCGATGTCAGTTGTACGTAGCAGGGAGTATCAACAATGTGGAGATAAATTAGGTATGACACAGACGTAATCTGTATGCACTGGACTTCAGCTCTCTGTACCACCTACTGCTGTAACATGTTATGTCAAATGTCACAAGTAAAAGAAATATTATGTCAAATGAAAAATGCAAAAGATAAGATAATATTGTGAAGACGATTTTATCCTGTGGGTAATGGGGGCGGGACTAGATAAGCCTTGGCTTCTCCCGCTTTCCCTTTCGGCCATGTGTATTACTATTTCAACAAAGATGTGTGATGATTCTGATTTAACTGACATGCCCGAAATAAATAAATACATAAAAAAATACAAGGAATGTCTAGTGTCTGCTTCAGATTTATAGTAATTCCATATTAATTTTATAGTGATCATACAATTAGTATAGAAACTCATGTTCAACCTTTCACATCAAAGTCAATCAATGTCTGACCCGTCTTAAACTCAGATCTAGAGCTGATACATGGAGCCAGCACAGATGCTGATTTGTCAACTCATGCACACTGATGGTAGGTTTATCCTGGGGTTGCCTGGGTTTTCGTCCGAAAGGTATTATTCTCCTCTAAAAGAAAAGAGGAAAAATAGAGACGCTGTGCAGCCTAACCCTTTCAACTTGAGTTGCACAAATTTGTCAAAAGTGACAGCAATTTAATAAATCGCCACTCTCCATCACACGCATATGCACACCCGCCCACACACATGCACACAATTCCCAGTTATGCCCTCCACTGCCCCCTCTCCATGTATACGTAAATGAGGTGTATGTGTGTGTGTGTGTGTGTGTGTGTGTAGTATGTTAGGGAGAGAATGTGTGCGTGGGCCCTGCGGTCTGGTTCAGGCATTAGGTAATTGACTGTGTCTTTGCTCAAGGCCTTTCATGGATCACCGTCCTTTATTAGCTCACTTCCCAGACACACACATACATACATACACACGCACACACACACACAAAGTTCCCAGCAGCTCCACCCCAACCTCTTACCCCCCACCACCAGAACCCAGACCCAATTGCCCGGAAACGAGGAGTGAAACAAGAGAGAGAGAGAGAGAGCAAGGAAAGAAGGAGAGAGAAACGACAGGGGAATGGACTCACGGCCCCAGGAAGTGGAGATAAATAAGTATGAGGAGTGTGTGGGAAGGCGATTGGGGTCTCCTGCGGATGACAACAGAGGCCGGGGGAGTACAATCACTTTTACTCTGTGCATCTATGCCTTATTTGTAAAATACAATATTGAAGGAAAGCTTGTGTTTGAGCATGTGTTATAAATGAAGGTTTTTACTGACACCATTAAAATTAAAACCATCAGGGATAATTTAGTTCGGCACTGTAAATAATTTCTGTAAATTTACGGCAGAATTTCAACAGTAGTAAGGTGTTTTTTAATAAACAGTGCTTTACTGTTAATATTACAGACAATTAGTGAAATAACAGCTCATTTACTGTTTTAACTCTAATGTATTCCTATTATACAACACTTTACCGTTAAAGTGTATTAGATAACAGTATCGTGCATTATTTTTGACATTCTGGGAAGAGCATTGCCTGAGCTGCACATGTGAAGCTAGTTACCTGCCATTCCTGATCCATCTCCATCTTACTAATTATTTGGTGAGTAGCAACTTTATTTGATTGTTTTATATAACATATTATATTATTGTTTGATTTGATTAGTTTTGTTAGCATTGATGCTTACAGCATATGCACATGCTAGAATGAGTTTGGTTAGCAGCTAGCTAAATTTTCAAAGCTGATAGTCAACAACACAAGGAGCACATTTTAATTTCTACAAGTTTACGTTTGTTGACCGCTGCATTTTGTAAGTGAATTAATGAAACTTTATGATAGTTTGTGTACAAATTTTACCGTCTATGTAATTTACTCTATTCGCACGAGATAAGTATTACCTGGGACCTCTGGTAATTTGTAATGAGGAAGTTCTCTCTCTCTCTGTGAAGATGTTGAGCTGTCATATTCTGTCCTCCAGCTTCTGATGGCTCACTTTTCCCAGAACATTACAGATCTGATCCTACTTGCAGATGTACATTTTCTTTTTATATATACATATACAATGTCATACAATGACTCATCTTATAACAACACAATTTGTAATTCACTTTCTATTTCCTAGGGATCTGCCACTACAGCTGACATTGAGAGGGCCATCAACATACCTGAAACTCCTCGTCTGATACTACTTGGTATGTTTACACCACTGCATATGCAAGCAACAAAATTTCCTATTAAAGGTACCAGGAGGATGTTTAGCGTTGGAATGTTATGGTTTGCTGAGGTGTTAGTTCATGGCTTGGGACATTTTTTTTATCAGGATGGGGGAAATGAGGGGCAGAAATGTTAATTTTGTATAAAAGAAGTTGCGAATATAAGTTATTTTAGAGCTGATCTCTCTCTCTCTCTCTCTCTCTCTCTCTCTCTCTCTCCCCCCCCCCCCCCCTCTCTCTTTCTCTCTCACGCACACACACACACACGCACACACACACACGGCTACTTGCAGGCTGGATTGAGAAACCTGGTGTCTTCGAGTGAGCCGTAACTCTCCTGCTGATGTTCTTGGACTTCCACACTAACAGTACTGTATATGTTCGTAATACTTTTTTTAACATGTAATTGTAACATGTAATACTGTTTTTAACATGCAATTTGTTCAGCATGTGAAGTTTTTACATGTAATCTTTACATTCAAATAAAAGTAAAGTGCAATAAGAAGCTGCTTTTTCTCTTACATTTTAATCACAGGATTGTAATATCAGTAGGTTAATTTATTATGGTTTGCCTTCCGTGCTTGTGGCCAGGTTCAAACAGAGATTTTGTGAAACCTAAAGTCAGTCATATGTAACATGTTTTTCTTAACAAATGTGCCTTTACTGTGTGCAATCATATTTTTTCAATAGATTATTGAAATGTATAAATAATACCAAACTAAATAGTCATTTAATTGTAAAACACAGTGAAAGTAATTTTAAATATCAGTTTACACTGTGTTTTTCATTTACAGGACAAAACTGTAAATTGAGTAACAGTAAAAATATGTAGATTTTACATATTTTTAAGCTGCCAGTTCATTAATGTTTTTTTTTACAGTTCACACTGTTTTTTATGTACAGTTTAAAGCTGTAACTTTCAGTGACAGCAAAAATATGTTAATTTTACAGTAATATAATGGCAACCCAGCTGCCAGTTCTTTACTGTTTTTTTTACAGGAACATTTCTAACAGTGAACACATTTGCAGACCGCAAGTCAAAGCACAGTATGATCAAATGTTTGTGAGATGATAAAAATGTGCCACCCCCGAAACCTACGCCTCTGCATAAATAACATTCAGACACATGTTTATACTTGCTGGCTAAACTTGACCTTCCTTTACTCTGTGATAAAATGATGTTGGTGAAGCAGATGATGAAGATAACGGTGCCTGCTCTTAGCCCTGTCGTGTCATACGGCTGTCACTCAGAGCTCATCAGACCTCAGATTTTCCCCCTTTCATCTCTCTGTCTGATGCTCCATCCCTTTGTAGCCCTCTCTACCTCTGTTTACTCTCTCTTCTTCTCTGGCTCTGTGGTAATTAGTGCATTAGTCCTATCGTTGGCATCACCCCCAGCTACTGCAGCAGCCAGCAGAGCTTCTTGTCACAGCTCAGAGGGCCAATGGAGTGGACAGCTCAACCCTGGTACTCATCATCTTCATACCATGCCCAGCCAGCCTCCCCCCAGCCACATTATCTAGCTATGCTATCCAGCCATGCTCCTAATTATTTTCAACCCTAGCCACAGCCATCTCACCCAGCCTCTGCCACATTACCTAGCCCTGCTTGTAATCATCACCCTAAGCCTTGCTTCAGCTGTATACACAGCCTGAAGCCTCATCATTAACATAGCCCAGTTTTTTCTTAGTTCAAGACCATGGTTCTCTGGCTTGACCATTACCGCTCTTGGCAGTATGTACAAAGCATCCCAGTCAGGCCTTAGAAATAGCCCATGACTCCTGGGCTCCTTTATTGAACATAGCCATCTGTAGCACAGAAAGAAAATCGATCAATGCAAATATGGCCCAGCTTGTCAGGACTCACACATCCACATATAATCAGATAGATGCCAGACCCTAACTGTCAGGATCCCAATGGCCCCAGCTTAGACCAAGGGGGACCTTTCTCCAGCTCATATCTGCCCTTACCTTAACTTAGTAGGTTCCAGCAGCAGTGTTATCACAGTGAAATTGGAGGTCAGGTATATAAGAAACTGTGTCTGGATGTTATGAATTCATAGGTGTAGGTTTTGGGGAGGAAGCAGGGGAAATGTCACCCTCAATATTTAGAGCTCTCCTTGATCATTGCAACTGACTAAGAACAGTTTTTGTCTTTTGTTACCTACATGGGTCAACTCAACAGTCACCGTCTAACTGGACATTGCAACCCTCCTCCAGACCAGGGTCATGTGCAGATTTCACACTACACTTAACGTATCTTTAAATCAAAATGTATCAATGGCTGAAGTGACAGTGCTGTATTAAGGCAGCAATAACAATTAACACTCAAAGATTGCAAGAATGAGAATTACTTTGGTGTGTCTACCACCACTACTGTTAATGCTACCACTACCATACTACCAACACCAAATGCAGTTGGAACCCAAGGGCCTGGGCTGCACGAGATTTCTGCCTAAAAGCCTATTAAGGCAGTTTTTTCTCGCCACTGTCGCTGTAACGCTTGCCCCTGGGTGATGTTGGGACTTTGAAATTGTGTTGACTCTTGAAATTTTGAGCGTATTCTAGTCCTGCTCAATGTGTTAAGTGTCCTGAGATGACTCTGTTGTGATTTGACACTATAAATAAAATTGAATTGAATTGTATTTTTTCATGAAGAAAGACTAGGTTTGTGACTGACACACCTCTGACTACACCTCTTGAAGCTGTTTTTTTTAGCTTTTGCACCAGCTAAATGCACCAGCAGTGACTCCTTTCAAATGCAGTTATGGGAAAGCCCTCTCTGTCCATGCTAATTTTGTGGTTGTGTTATTGGCGGTGTCACCAGCGGTACTGCCTGTAACCATAGAGGATAGCTAATTAGGAGGCTACGTGCTAATCAAGTACACTACAATGAGTGGTCACGTCTGTGTCTGTCTGCGCTCCAAGCATTTCCTTCCTCTTACATTAGACCGACACCCATCACAACTTTCAAATGCTAGCTTCTGATCAGAACTAACACATACTGATACACACTGGAACACACGTTTGCTTTTCCTGAACATGTGCACAGAGACAGATACAATCACATGCACACACATGAATACATACCAAGAACATTGCCGATAGCCTCCCCACACATTTTCTTTACTGTTGCAAAGCATCGTCCTCGTTACCTCATCTCGCCACAACACTCTCCCTCATAGATACTCGTGGTGTGGCTTTATTATTGTCATTATTGTATTGTGGGTGCTAAGCTTCAGGCAACAGGGACAGGAAAGTGTGTCTACACACATACACACACTAACTCTTAATGGCCTCAATCGTAATGTATCACCAGGACGCATGCTACTGATGTATGAGGGATCTTTTAATGGGAACAGTATTCATTAGCAATTAATACCTAAATTGAAATAGTCCACGGCCAAGGAGAGACAATGGAATTAGGTGGGGCAGGGACACCCTACCTAATGGGTGAACTCATAGATGTTCACCTTTTATGTGCGTCTGTCTGTGTATGTATTTCCTATGATATCATGTCCATCCATCTCTCCAGCTCTGCATAGTGTCCTGGTTATTGCGCTGAGAAAGAAAGAACGCTAATTCTCCATAATAATTTTACGGCACGTGTAAAACTCTGCAGCCCCTTCATTTGCACAGCCGTAAAACATCCCCCCTGCCACACTCCTTTCTACTTAGGACCCTGAGCTTTATCAATTAACCCAACACGCTTCCATTACAGTGGCATTTTTTGCACTGCAAGGCATACAGAGTAACACTGAGGGCCAAGTGCACACAACATGATATTTGACAGTTTCAATTAAATAATTAGCAATCATATTTTGCTATGACTTGCTGTGAAGAGAAAGAATGACATAAGATTTATAGTCAAATCTATTGGACCCGACTGACATAAGCCACGATTTCTGTACATGGGCGTGTCTATTTCTCTGTGCATTTGATACTTTCAGAGTATATATATTGTAAGAGCCATATAGTTATTGTAAAACCTTTGGTTAGTCATTTATGGTAATTTATGATCACGTGGTGTGGGGTTGTAAGAAGTAAGGGTTATCAGCTGTTCACCGGCGTTGTGTTTGTTTGTTTGTATGAATGGAAAGAGAGTGGGTGTTGGGAGGAAGCCTATTTTTTGGTGACCGCTATCGCACACTTTGTCTATTGAACAATTGCACTAGTTTAACGGTTATTTTCTGTATCATGTACCATTGAAGACCTGGAACAATAAAATACGAAAGACATGATTGACAGCGTCGAGCAACTTTCCCCAGTTCAGCCTCTCGGTGACTAAATACGTTTTTTGTTCGGATCGTCACCACTTTATTGTCAGCAAAAAACGGACGCACGGAGTCACGCCTGTCGGAGATACCGAGACAGCGGATTATCAGCTGTTGAGCCCACACAGGAGGCCCGCAGTCGTTAACCGAAGAACGGCTACCCGACAGCGCTGAACACATCGGCGGTATGTAATCCACGTTTCGTACTGTGTATTTGGCGCATTTGGAACGCAGTGTGAGCTGGTTACGGCCCCGATTGTGTGTTAAGCCCTGATTATGCTTCCGCGTAGTGATCACGCAACGGCAACGCAACAGCCACGCAGTTGCTTGGAGACCGTGATGGTTCTGCGTTGGGTTTACGTGTCGAAATGTAATTCAATGCCACACCGGTAAAAGGCGCTATGTTTTTTGTAAAGACTGACCGACCGACCGAGACTCTTGGCGTAAATTGTCGTTAGCCTCGTTATAGCCTATTTATTTACTTTCCGGCTTTAAACGTCCACAATTTTTCAGAACTTGTAGTTTTATTTCTTTGTGCGAAAGCGACAAGGTGCAAACAATAAAACGAGGTGCAAACAATAAAAGTAGCCTTTTAAAAGTTTAAATGGCGGTGTTTATGAGTGGAAACCGGATAGCGGTCTCCAGCGGATGTAGCTGGCGGACCAATCACAGCCAATGCCGCTGCGTTAAGGCTGGATTATGCTTCCGCGTCGACACAACGCAAGGGAGCTTGCGGACCCCTTACGTCCTTGCGGACCCCCCTTGCGTCAACACTAGGGCCTGACGTGTGCCTCCCAAAAATCGTCGACGCGCGTCGAGGCAACGCAACGCCAAAGCCAACGCAGCGGCATCGGCTGTGATTGGTCCGCTAACTACATCCGCTGGAGACCGCTATCCGGTTTCCATTCATAAACACCGCCATTTAAACTTTTAAAAGGCGACTTTTATTGTTTTCACCTCGTTTTATTGTTTGCACCTTGTCGCTTTTGCACAAAGAAATAAAACACCAAGTTCTGAAAAATTGTGGATGTTTAAAGCCGGAAAGTAAACAAATACGCTATAACGAGGCTAACGACGATATACGTCAAGAGTCTCGGTCGGTCGGTCAGTCTTTACAAAAAACATAGCGCCCTTTACCGGTGTGGCATTGAATTGCATTTCGACACGTAAACCCAACGCAGAACCATTACGGTCTCCAAGCAACTGCGTCGCCGTTGCGTTGCCGTTGCGTGATCACTACGCGGAAGCATAATCAGGCCTTGAGTGTAGCGTTGGTGTTGCGTCGCCTCGACGCGCGTCTAGGATTTTTGGGAGGTGCACGTCAGGCCCTTGTGTCGGACGCAAGGGGGGTCCGCAAGGACGTAAGAGGTCCGCAAGCCCCCTTGCGTTGTGTCGACGCGGAAAGAGCTCATGAGAGATGATAATAATGTTCCACAAGTTAAAGCACAGCTTGACGTTTTTTTGCAATTGTTTGAAAATACCACTTAATTGCACAAATCTCTGTTGTCTTTAATCCCACCTGATGAACAAGAAAAACAAAATGCATGGTTCACCAGCATCGCTAAACACAATCAAGGATTCTTTGAAGATGTTAAAATGTGGATTGCAGTAACCGGCAACCATTAAAACAGGCTTCCTCAACAATGTTACCAGGATGAAATATTGCCATGTGACAGCGTATCAAACCTGAGCAGCAGAAAATATGGATCAAAATCGAATGTCTCCACAGCCTCATCTGCACGACTCAAGGCAGAAGCTGAAATGGTTGCTTTGCTTGCCTGTCAAATGTTGCTTCAGAAAAGGCACGCTCTTGAGGCACAAGAGGAGCAATTAAGGAAACAAATCCATGGCTAAAGTTAATGTTTTAAGAGCCTCTGG
Organism: Chelidonichthys spinosus; assembly: GCA_029853015.1. NCBI lineage: Eukaryota > Metazoa > Chordata > Actinopteri > Perciformes > Triglidae > Chelidonichthys > Chelidonichthys spinosus. Next base: position 22,591,529 of record CM056821.1, read on the forward strand.
ATCTGGTGTGCTTAGTGCTTCTTCCTGACGATCAAATGGCATGAATTCTTACATGGAAAGGGGTAAAACTGTTGAAACTCTCAATATTGATGCAAAAACTTCCTCACCAAGAGGACAAGGATGGAAATAAGGTTTCACAATCAGGAAACTCAGAGCCCAAACAAGAGGAAACATGTAATGCCCCAAGTCCCAACCAGGGGTCCTCAGCACTCGCAGAAGAGCTTTCTATGCCTCCTCACAGGAATCTCTATACAATCTTCCCCACAAACGGCGACATCGATCAGAATCACATACTGGCCATAATAGAAAACCAAAACAAAATCACTACTATGCTGGTACGTCAACAATGTCTTGCATCACTACCTCGGAGAGACATTCAAATATTCGACGGCGACCCACTACAGTACCATGCCTTTATGCGGTCGTTTGGACAGTTAGTTGAGGAAAAGACTGACAACGCTGATGATTGTCTGCATTGTTTGGAACAGTACACCAGGGGCAACCGAAACAACTTGTCAGAATCTGTCAACGCATGCTTGATAGCACTGGATATGCAAAGGCAAAGACTTTACTGCACGAGCACTTTGGAAATGAGTACCTGATAGCATCTGCTTATATAGGTAAAGTTTCTTCATGGCCATCCATTAAGGCAGAAGATGGAAAAGCCTTACAAGCATACGGGTCATTCCGTGTCATTTCATCAAATGCCTCCCACCTGACCATCTCAGAATGTCCTGAAAAAATTTGAGTACAAAGACACACTTGTTATTAGGACAAAATCAAAATATTAGGTCTCTACTGTCAACAGTTTCCTCATGAAACGTCATTGAATGAAGGGTAGTTTAGACGTTTTTTGGCATCATACTCTGAAAAGCCATTTTTAAACGGCATTATCTGGAAAACTATCTCACCTGTGGCCTTCAAAATTTCTACAGTGTATATCTGTTACTAATAGCCTCCAGACATGAAATATCATGGGTGTAGCTTAATGATAACCTAGTATGGTAGGTACTTAAAATGAGGCTTGTTGAAATAAAGTAGTACATTTGAAGAGTGGCTGAGCTCCCATTTTTACAGATAAAAGACTTCTATCAATTCTGCCTCTATCTCTGGTGTTATCTTAAACATTCTACAAAATATGGTCTCTCTCAGATGATTAGTTTCACAGACATTAAGGCTCAAAAATGGAAGTTAACACATCTTTGCCCAACTTCAGAGTCATATTCCAAAAAACTGACAACACGTATCAGGTCCAAACTTACTTTTTTTGAAAGATCATATTCTTGTTATAATCATATTAAAAAATCAGGAGGGTGTTTTGCCTCAATTTGTCGCAGTGATTTTTTAAAATCCTTATATTGGTGGGGTTTTTGTGGCTGGTTTTGGTACTGCATGTCCTAATAGCCTACCAGTAAACATCACAGGAGGGCAATTCAAATGTGTTTTTTACCATTTACCAAAGACTTACATGTGCCTAAATGCTACTGATAAATTTAGCCTCGCGAAAACATTAAAATGTAGCACAGTTGTAGTTACAGAGGCAATAAGTCCTTGAATGTGAGTCAAACATGGTGAAAGCAGCTTTTAATGTCTTAAACCATGCACTGTAAAACCCAATAAGTTAATATAACTCAAAAAATTTGGTGAAACAGATTACATCGAAAATTTTAAGTTCACTTACTCAATTTTATAAGTTACACAAAACACTCTAAATTAAGTAGTCCTAACTAGGTTACTTTAGTTACACAAACGTAATTTTGTAAGTTAAACAAACCTTATAAATTAAGTAGTCCTAACTAGGTTACTTTAGTAACACAAACGTAATTTTGTAAGTTACACAAATCTTATAAATTAAGTAGTCCTTACTTGGTTATTTTAGTAACACAAACTTAATTTTGTAAGTTAAACAAACCTTATAAATGAAGTAGTCATAACTAGGTTATTTTAAGTGATCCAAACATAAATGTGTAAGTTAAACAAACATTCCTGATCAAGTACTTTTCACTTGGTATTTAGTTTAAACACTACAAATTAAGTCAAGTATAGTAAACTTAAATATCGTATCAGGGTACTTAAAAAATGTTTTGAAACAGATTACATAATTTTTTTTTAAGTTCCTTTAACTCAAAATCCAGAAATACACATTTTGAGGAAAAATTAAAAAGAAAATATGTCAACACATACACTTCAAATACATGCCACTATTTATTTGAAAAACAGAGCAAAGCCCAAAGAAATGGCCTCCTGAGAAGTGGATAATTAAGACAAAATCCTTAGTGCATGTTCAACTCTCAGGATATACATTACATCACTGAACTCTAATCACTTCTGCACATAAAACACTTATCCACGAAACTTCAAACAGTGACATCATTGTAATCATGTAACAGACTATTTCAAAAATAGTTCAGGACCTAAAAAAAACTGGCCCGTGGAACGTTTTTCTTGAAGCATCACATTTAGAAATGGACAATGACAATAAGTCTTCTGTTGCTCAACTCAACATGGCCTATGAACAAAGATATGGGTATTGCATTATACACAGTGGCAAAATGTTTTCCATACACATCCATACGTAAAAACCCTGCATAAAACATTTAAAGTTGAACAGTAATACTTCTCAACATCTATAAGATGTTCATTTAAAAAAATAATAATAATAATAATAATACCATTGTTAGTGTGCCAAAATGACAGTAGCACAGGTGAATAAGAAAAGTCAAGAAAAAAAAAAAAGGACCAATGTTGTTAGCTTTGTTCACATGTCAAGATTACTCCACTTCCATCAGGTCATTTTTAAGGCTCAACACCCTGGGTTTCAACTTCCCATCATCCAGGCCCATCAAGACTTTCTGGGTAAAGTCAAATGTGTTGGCCAAGTCCTTTGGGTAACTTAGATGCAAGGCATAAATCAGTGCAAAAAGCATGACAAATGCATCAGCAAATTTGGGGAAATCCACAACTATGTTACCCTCAAGCACAACCGCAGTCCTCTCTGGGCAGAAGGCATCTGTTGAATTGGCACTGACCAACAGGAGCCCGACCGGTAGGTTGTCAATGTTTGGTTCATCAGACTGTGACACCTGAAGACAAGAAGAGAACTGTTAACCCAGATTGGCAAAGCTTTCTCAAGAATCTGTTCTGAAAAATCCATCAGTGATATATCAGAAGACATTTAAAGAGAACCCTAAAAAAAACAATCACTTTTGATGAATGTAATTGGTTTAAGAGGTCAAAAAAATTATCGAAAACTCATGTTTATCTTCAATGTTGCTTCAAGTTCAGCATTTAGCATAATGCAAAAAAAGGTGCTTTCAAATCAATTTTCCCCATCACAGTAACAACGAAATACTATTTTCTTAATGTAGTTACACATTTACTTTGATAAACTTGTGTATTTTAGTCTACTTCCTTTGTGACAACAGAAAGTTATTGAGTAATAGCTGCAAAACAATTTACATGTGCTGCTTAGAACTTATGAATGAAGCCTGGAACAGATTTCTGTATAATACAATTAAGAAAGTATTAATCGTTTGGACATGCACATGTTTTATTTTAAAACCTAAAGAACTTAATTTCAAAGACATCCATAACTGTGAATCATATTCAACACTGTTGAAGTAAGGTGGGATGATATTCAATACCCGTTGAATATGAGGATGATTTGTTAACTGATTTGCATCCATTCTATACCCTACAATAAGTACAAATCTTAAGGTAATACTCAAATACCCCAAATAAAATCCGAGTGATAAAGAAATGCTTGATGACTTCTTCCTCAATGACAAAAAAATGCTCTTGATGACAACCAGGACAGCTCATAATTTTGCTAACATTTTTTTTATTCTAAATTTAACTGTATATAAAAAAAGAGAAAACATTTTCTTCCCAAGCAACTGAAACAATGTAACTATTTGACAAAAATAAATATTCCTTTTCCAAGATCAACTGACCAAAAACTTCAAATTCTTAACTATTAATGACTCACCCACTGCTTCAGAAATCCGGAGTCATCCTCATGTAGATATGCAGGAAGTGCACGGAGGACAGCAGCACGTCTGACATGGACCATCAACTTGTTCCTTGAGCATGAGAACATATTCTTACTTCACATTAGGATTCTTAAGATAATATCCACACAATACTATCACAATAAATAGCTCTCTCATGTCTGAAGAGATGAGAGGTTTCTAAACCAAAAATAAACTGTAATATCACCTATCAATCACTAAGAAGCATAATCAACTAACCTGGAGATCATAAGTGCGAATAGAGCTGACCCAGAACATCAGCTACTTTCCCTGTGCGTGCAGATTTCTTCCTGAACAAGCTGTGAAGACGGGGAGCATGTCGGTCCAACTCTGCATAGAAGTGAATTCTTCAGGTTGATGTTTGCAATTCTGTGAAACTCGGCACAGACCTGCAAAAATATTAAATTACTGTTTTACAGTCATGTCAAGATCATTGACCTTGAATATGTCAGATTTGGGGGAAAACTGTGCCCCCAAGAAAGTGACACTGTCAATTTATATGCCACGGTTAAATTTCAGTAAAACAGGTTCAAATTCTCACGACACAGTGCTACACTATTGTGCAGTAATGTCAAATGGAATTGTACCTTGCTCAAATAGTGTCAGACTTTGGGGAAAACTATTTTCACCTGTGACTCTTTTTAAGCGCAGAATTCACAGCGTACCTCATGAAATCTCTCCACAGGTTGACTCAACTTAGAGCGGACATAGTTCCCCATCTTAAACTTGAGATCTATGGTTTGTCCAACCAGTCACCATCTGCTGTCAGAGATTCTTTTGGCTGTTTTTAGACATGGATGCTTCACAATCAAGGGCCAGTGAGAAAAGTCATTAATCATCTGGGGTATGGCTTTGAAGCTAGTGCATTTTGAGCTGCTATCGTCTATCAAAGAATGTCATAGCACTTGGATTGTCCCCTCAGATAACTTTAGAGTTTAGTCCCTGTCCTCTTCATATGTAACTATTTAACCATCACGCCAGAGTCTTCTACTTCTCATTAGGAAGACAAACGGGCACTGTTGAAAAACATCAGGCCACTCTCTCGAGCTCCATGTCTGGAAAATCATGGCATCTTGGGGCAATATTATTGTGTCATCATGATGCTACTGAACTGGCTATTCACTCTCAGACCTAATAACTTTTGGTACATCCTTCAATGTGGAAGCTCGTCAATGTCTACAAGAAGGAACATAACTGATCGTCAAAGTCTGGATCTTGGTATGATAGGCTAAAGTCAAAGTCTAGCTTCAACTTTTCTTTGATCGTTGTTTTTAGCTCATCCACAGATTCTGGGCGTGAAGATAAAGTCATCTTCCCTACAACGTCCATGGAGGTATGGACAAGAAGCTGCCATGTCCTATGCAAGACAATGAATAAATGAAGAACAATCATTGGGATTGGTTCAAAACAAATTCAGTAATTTCCCAGTAGATTTTAGATGAAAAATAGTATTGCTTCAAATGAAGTATGATTAACCTCAAACGCAAACAGTTAATCAGTCTTTCTAGCTTGTCATGTTGGACAGAGTCACTAATGGCACATTGATTGTAATATTACATCAGTGTTAACTTTCTTCAGGATGCTCCATGTGACTACAGGTCCCCACAAAAACATGTCAATCTCTGATAGAAATACATCTTTTTTGTGTCAATATCAAATGCCCATCAATATGGTATGCTGGGAGACTTAATGTGTAATTTAGCTGTGACAGCTGATGCACAGAGAAGTTATCTGACAATGTCAATTCAAATGACCTTAAATGCTCACTGTACCAGCACTCGTAGCTCCTGCAAAGAAAGGAAACAGAATTATTGACAAGCAGTATGTGCTCAATCCTGCTGAATTTTGGAAGTCCTCCAGTGTGGCCTGCAGAAACAAACATGCCATTTGCATACTCTGTGCCATTAATGGAGACCTTTGATGTACTGTATATGTTTTGGTTATCTGTATTTGTCTCTATGAAGTCTTTTGCCACTTGAGGCAGTGTGGAAACTTGGACAGAGGTTACACTTGAGGCTTGTGTATGGGGTCTGAAAAATGATGGCGCACTGAAATGATACGCCATCATGTGCTGATGCCTGGTAGCGAGGGTTTTCAAGACATTCTTGAAATTGTGCGTGTCATGTATCACCCTTTTGAAAAAGCGGTGTTTTCCCTCAAATCTCATGGTCCATAGGTGAACAAGAGGCCCAAAACGTTTTGTTAGGTCAGGGTAATGGTCCATGTAATGATGCTTGGGTCGGAGCTTAAAGTCTGGGAACACTGCTTGAAGACCCTGTCTGTGATCACTAATTTTAGTCTGCATGTACTGGATGGATTCTTCCGTGAAAGATGGAGACAACACCAACTGCACTATTTCTTTAAGATCCATCAATATAGCCCATGCTTCATCTCCTTCAGGGACTTGACTTCCTACCATAAGAGGTAATAACCTCAGCAAAGTGGAATTTTCATGCCCATTCCCACCAATGCTTTGTTTGGCTGCAAAGTTCTTTGGAATTATTTGTGGTTTGTCAAGCCTATCAGACTGCTGATATGGAAATGTGCAAATTTTTGTGTTTAGATATTCAAGAGTGAAATACTTCAAACGAATCATCTGATGAATGCACAAAGCCAACTCAACCGGCACAATACCCTCAAACAGGTCATGAAGTATATCAGGCGGGAAACCAGCAATTGGATGAAAATGCAGCAATGCCTTGCTGAGAGCACACTCACCCGTAACACCAAAGTGAGTTGCATTTTCTCCTTGCACAACATTCTGAACATGAAGATCGTGGCTGGCTCTGGTTCTCATGCTAAAATCTCCTTCAGACACTTTACTGGACTGTATCTGGTCTCTAGTACAGCAACAGAATCTGCAGACATAGTGTCCTCTGAAACACTGTACAAAGCCTGCAAGACCATGGGTAGCCAAATTATCAGCTGCAACACACAACACAGTGCCCCTGATACACTGACCAACCGTTTCAATGAAAATGCCATCCTCCTCGAGAGTGCGCAAGTCTTTCAACAAAGGTGAAAGAACACTTTGATAACCACACTTTTGCAGATCAGGTACTTTGCACAGCAGAGCTAGCTGTATGACATGCAGGTTGGACCTATACTGACTAGGTATATTGCCAAGCAACCAGTATACTGCACAAAGCTTGTGGATTTTTCTAGATGTGCCCAAAGGATTAGCCAGTTCAATGTCATCCACATACAAAATCAGTGACAATTTCAGCTCTCCTGCTTCTGACAATAACTGGTTTTCTTTAAAATATGTTCCATCTTTATGAGACATGTACATTCCAGGTGGTGATGGCTTGGTTTCTTGAATCTTGTCAAGGAGATCAGTATTTTTAAACATTGTTTGCAGCATCTGTAGGATTGGAACATACACTGCTGTGTGTCCACTGGAATCAACAGTATATTGCACTGGCATAACCAGAGGGTAGTTACTCCTTACAAATGTTTTCCTCCGCTTAGCAGTGGATAGTTCTGCACCTTCTGAAGTAGCACTGACAAAAATATTACTTTTCATGATGGCGTCAACTAATTCATGAAGAAGCATCACTGATCGACAGATTATGCTCTTGAAAAATCTTGATGACAGAGTCTCTGACGAGAGGTTTGGACAATGAGAATATTTGCACCAAATTTTCAACTATGTCTGTATAGCCATCTCTGATACATGAAGAACACTGTTCATTTTCAAGAACAAAGAAGCCAAATTAATTCTCAACTGAGTTTGCAATCCACCAGTGTCATCTGTAGACTCAGGAGGATGACACTCAAAAGCATCCTGCAGGAGAATTCTGGACGATCACCGTCATCACATTCAACTTGACTCGGCATTGGTTGGCTGTTGATCTCTGTCAAGACAATATCATCCCTAAAATCTGAGACATCACAGTCTGGATGATTCCTACTTTTGTGGGCATTGAATGATGAGTACACATTAGTACGGTAGTGACAATATTTGAATGGGCAAGCCACGATCTCATGTTGTTTTAAATGTGTCCTGAAATGACTAAGAACACTTTGACCATTAAACGGCTGCTTGAATCTACACACAGGACAGAAGAATGACACACATCCCTCCTGATTTTCATTAGGCTCAACTGTCTGACTATGTAATCGTGTTAGGTGAATTTTCAATGCATTTATTGACTGAAATGTGCAGATACAGTCATCATACAGACAAGGCAGAGGACTGACTGAGGAAACATTGCAATGTCGTAAACGATAGTGTTCAAGCAACTGTGCTCTTTCATTGAAGACTGCAGCACAATGTTTGCACTTCCAAGCCATTGGAAAAATAAACAATATTATTCCCAATCCAATTCACAACTAACATGCATAGTGAAAACAATTATGATCAGGTTTCTGATGATTTTTAGTGATGTGATGTGGTTCACATTTTAGTAACCATGCACAACATACCAGATAGAAGATATAAACCAGTCAGTTGCTTCAGCTTCAGCCCTAATAAAAAGAAGATTGAAAAGTTCATTAGGTTGCAACACATTCACAAAAGCACTACGTTCAATAAGTTGTAAGCATATAACACTTAAAATGTAGCCAACATTGCAGGCATATTATGAAAAGTGACAGAAGCTTTGCTTCCTGAAGCTTTGTAATATTCCAAACTAGTTAAGCAAGCTAAATAACATGAATGCTTTTGACCTCTGTGACCAGATAAAATCCTTAGCTATCGATAGAAACAAAAAAAATCTTACAAATGTCCTTTTATCAATAAAGAAAGCTATAAACAAAAGGCTCTCTCGGATTGAGAAGAGACCTTACTTTTTTTTTAAACTTAACATTATTTTCAAATGTTTAAATCAATAATCCTTACAACGTACAGACTGGGGACATTCGACTTCGCCGACTGTGATCATGTTATTTCCTTCACTTTACAAGCCTACATCATATCGTTAACTTGCCTTCAAAAATACAGAGCACAAGGGTAATGTTAGAGCATTAACGTTATTTCATGAAATTAATGTAACATTAAAACCTCTTTGCAAACTATTAACTCTCCTAAAGCATGCACAGACATGTCCAGCCGACATTTAGTGGTAACATTTGCAAAAAAAAAAAACCCCTTGAAATATTTCAACTGAGCTACAACTTCGCGTCGACGCTCTGACACGAAGCCAATCAGCGGCAAACACATAGCGGTCTGTGGTCTCCCGGTGCAGTGAGAGAGTACGTTTCATACAGAGACCAAGCCAACTGTCCGTGGTACGACGACAAGGTCGCTGCCGTATTTATGCCGAGACGACGTTCAGTGTTAACGGAGCAGCGTTGTTAGCCTCGTTTAGCTCTGAGCGAGCCGAAAGCCACTGCCAAAACAAGCATTTTACAAGTAATGTGCTATCGTCTGAACGGATAAACTTAATAAACCATGACTTCGGACTTTTTAACCAATCGTTGTTACTTCGGCATACTCTTTATCCGTGTATTGCACTTAAATCACAACATACGGCCGGTCTCTGGCTTGCTATTCAGAGTTCGACGAGATTCACCGATCCCCCTCCGGTTAAATTTATAAACTCAGACAGAGCGCCGTTTAGTTTCCCGGTGTGTCTTGCCCTTCCACAATATGTAAAAAGCAGGAATAAGTTTATTTCGGGCACAAATGATAAAACATTATTGCTGTCCAGACAGGAGTTTAAGCTCCCCGCCCGCATAAAATGAATTAAAGTAGTTGAGCACTGTAAACTTAGAATTACAAACGTGTTTTAATGACTCAGAAAAATAGAGGTGAAATAACTTTTTTAAATGTTTGAGTTAACAGACCCCAAGCTTTAACTGTTCGGGTTTACAGTGTGAACAAAAATAGCATAATATTGAAGACTGTACATTTTGTCATACTTTAAGTATGTAAATACCACAACCAAATCAAATAATAATCTTAATTTGAGCATAAGATTTTACATTACAGTACAAAAGTCTCCAAAGTTTGATATTGAATAACAGTTTTTCTCTATGCTCACTATGAGGGATCACACATTTTTCATCTTTTAGATCCAATTCCTTCGTCACATTCATTAATTTGGCAGACACTTTACAAATTGTCTAATGTACATCTCTGCTCTGTTGTGCTCATCTTTTTTTATGGCATACATGCGCCCAGTTTCTGTAGAGGGAACGTCAAATCTTGCAATTCTATGCTGCAGTGGGACATTGCACATCTTCTCTTCTTGGCCAGTAGAAACTCTTGGCAGGGCCATGTGGGTGCATGAACTGAACCAGTACATCTTCATCTTGCTCTGAAACATCTCTGATACTTCCTATCCACCTTTTGTGATCATAACTCACATATTGTCTCATAGTGAGCATAGAGACAAACTGTTATTCAATATCAAACTTTTGAGACTTTTCTACTGTAATTCAAAATCTTTATGCTCAAATTAAGATTATTATTTGATTTGGTTGTGTAATTTATATACTCAAAGTATGAAAAAATGTACAGTCTTCAATATTATGCTATATTTGTTCATAAGACATTAAAAGCTGCTTTCAGCATGTTCAACTCACATCTAAGAACTTATTGCCTCTGTAACTACAACTGTGCTACATTTTAATGTTTTCATGAGGCTAAATTTATCAGTAGCATTTAGTCACATATAAGTCTTTGGTAAATGGTAAAAAACACATTTGAATTGCCCTCCTGTGATGTTTACTTGTAGGATAATTGTCAGGTCGAGGCAAGACGTGGACTCAAAAAAGGAGGCGAGGACCCAAATGCAGTAACAAAGAAAGATTTATTTAAATAATAAACTAAAAACAAAACAAGAACTAGGACCAGAACAAAGTATCAACAGAAGGAGACCACAGGGGCAAAAACACCAGACAAAGAAACACTTACGAACGAAAACCAGAACACAAAGGGACACGGAAGGCAGGACGCAGGTACAAAGACAACTCCAGGGACATGACGTGGTGCATGATAGCGACAAACAACATTCAACAATGATCCGACGACGAGACAGGGGAAACACACAACTGACTATATACACACAGGGAGGCAGGGAGCTGACGAGGGACAGGTGAAACACATTAGGGCAGGCAAGGTAATCAACATGAGAGGGAGGGGGAGTCAAGACAGCGGAAACAACAAGGACCAGGAAGTACGAGACATGGAATCACACTGAGGGCAAAATAAAACAGGAAATCAAAACTAACGAAACAGAACATGACAAAACACAGATCCTTACAATAATAAGACATGCAGTACCAAAAACGGCCACAAAAACCCCACCAATATCAGGATTTTAAAAAATCACTGCGACAAATGAGGCAAAACACCCTCCCAATTTTTAAATATGATTTTAACAAGAATATGATCTTTCAAAAAAAGTAAGTTTGGACCTGAGACGTGTTGTCAGTTTTTTGGAATATGACTCTGAAGTTGGGCAAAGATGTGTTTACTTCCATTTTTGAGCCTTAATATCTGTGAAACTAATAATCTAAGAGAAACCATATTTTATAGAATGTTTAAGCTAACACCAGAGATAGAGGCAGAAGTGATATAAGTCTTTTATCTGCAAAAATGGGAGCTCGGCCACTCTTCAAATGTACTACTTTATTTCAAAAAGCCTAATTTTAAGTACCTACCATACTAGGTTATCATTAAGCTACATCCTGGATATTCCATGTCTGGAGGCTATTAGTAACAGATATACTCTGTAAACAATTTGAAGGCCACAGGTGAGATAGTTTTCCAGATATTGCTGTTTAAAAATGGCTTTTCAGAGCATGATGCCAAAAACCGTCTAAGCTACCCTTCATTCAATGATGTTTCATGAGAAAACTATTGACAGTAGAGACCTAATATTTTGGATTTGTCCTATTAACAGGTGTGTCTTTGTACTTGAATTTTTTCAGGAAATTCTGAGATGGTCAGGTGGGAAGATTTTCAGAAATTTTATGGAATGACACGGAATGAACCATGTTCCATCAGGTTCGAGTGCCAGAGGAGGATGCAGATCTGTTGAGATTCCTATGGTGGCTGGATAAAGGAGCTACATCTATTGGAAGGCTTCAGCATCAGAAGATGTTTGAAAACTCAAAACTTTGGAGAAGTAACCACTGCTCAACTGCACCATTTCGCTGATGCAAGTGAGGAGGGATATGGTACGGTTACTTATCTGCCCTCTACAATCCCACACTGTAAACCCCAACAGTACTACTAACTTATAAGGACTGAGGGCACAACAATTAAAATCTGTTTAATAGTTGAAAGAACTTACAACTAATCAGTGACGTGAACGATTAATCTAGTTTTAATTTTCAGTGGCACAGAACTTATGAGTAAAGTGTTCCCCATCAATGATTGCTTTTGAGTAAACGCTCCGTACACGGACGTCATGACGTCACGACGTTGTGAATCTCCTGCCTGGACCGACGCAAATTTTTTTGTCCAAGATGGCTGCCGTGTGCGAGAGTCCGCGTCTCATCTTCGTTCATGGATTAACTTGTAAGTAAACCAAACAAACTTGTTAAAACTGCTTTGCTTGTTATAACGTTACATGGGTATCACAAATAATAAAGTGTTTGATCGTTAGACTGCGCTGTTTTTACTTTTAGGGTACCGGGCAATGGCCGCGGTGATTCGCGCTAATTTTTGAATTGCGGCGCAGGCGTTAACGATGTCAGCTCGTAACTCTTTTCAGTTAGCAGCCGTAGCGTTTCTTTGTGTGGTGCTGATATTTATGTGAAGTGCCCTTATCTGGTAAATATTTTACATCTTGTTACATGCACCCGAATGAACTAACGTAGGCCTACTAGCTATTTTAAGACGAAGAACGTTAAGTTGCAGCTAGTTTTAGCCATTAGCCGACTCAGTAACTTGAGTGCTAGTTACGTCCGTAGTAATGCATGGACATGAAGTTGGTTAGCTTATGCAATCTGCAAGCTTACATTGAACCTCCATTTTTTTCTTTCCTTATAGGCTGAAGTGGATGCAGAGAAGCGAGCATGCACACAAATCAAGGTAACTGAGATTTAGCTTGTGCTGCTCCCCCCTCCATAAATGGGCTAACGTTTTATTATTATTTGTAATAATCAAGTCTGTCTGTCTGTGTGTGTGGATTTGAATAACTATGTAATTGACTGTATATGACCTACAGTCACTTAGATCGTCTGAGAACAACTTTATTGATAAGTTATATTAACACTTGAGATTCTGGGTTAATAAATGGTAAAGCTGTGGTTGAGTAGCCTACATAATTTAACTGGTTTCTTACTGCTTATTGTATCTGTTTCCACAGGATCAAGTTGAGAATATTGACCAGCACTGACCTTTTTCTTTGGTAAGCCAAATTGTTTAAACTCACTTGTAGGAGAATTAATTTAGTTTGAAAGTAAGCACTTCTAATGATGGAGTGGAAGTGAAGGTTGGGTGCTGTGTCCTCAGACACAGTTATTTAAGCACTACATAGCCATTATTCAAGAGTTAGTCCTTTGCCATGTCTCTACACCTCCTGCATTTGTACATTTCTGTAATTAATGCACTGAAAATGTATTTATCGCTGTTTCACAAAGACACATGTAGAGCTGGTGCAAGATCAAATGGTGAAGGAGTTCCTACAGAAATGGCCGGCTCTTCGGATGGAATCACAGGTAAAACAGGCTCACTCTTTCTCATTTCTACCAATCTTTACACATCTTTCTCAATCTGCCCTCTCAACATGTTTCATCCAAAATTCATTTGTCCTATTGTTTTTTTTTTTATTTTGTTTTGTAGGTTTGTGCAGAGTTCCACCGCATCACAAACGTCAATCTACGGAACCAGTTTTATGCTGAGCTTGACCGGCACCCACCAAAACTGTTGGCCATATACAGACAGATGGCAGAACACACCGGCAAGATAGCAGAGGCGCTGCATGACATCCTACATATTTATGACCTCCAGGTGAGTTAAAGTTGAACTTGGTCCAAATCAAGTTATACGGACAACAGTGACAGCAACAAAGTTCATCATGTTCAATTTGCTTGTCCTTTCAGCAAGAACAAGATGTCAACATGAGACGCACTGCAGCCCTACGCGCCCTCCCGGTATACCTACGTGAGGAGGACCCACCGTTCTTCAAGACGTGGAATGTAAGTATGCACTGCTTTCGCAGAACTGTTAGTATCAATGAGGTGATATTGCTTGCTTTGTATGGATAGCATTATTTTCAACACTGAAAGCTGCCTAACTATACAACGCAACCACCTTCCAAACCCTGTGTGGAGGCGTGAGTGTGGATGCATATGGATACATACAGTATGTGGTATAGAAGCCCTGTAATCCTTAAGTTTAACTTCCCACAAAGCCCTGACCTCACCTTGTCCAGAGGGCTAATAATTTGGTTGACCTTTTGGCCTAACCACTCATTAAATAACACACACACACACACACACACACACACACACTACTTTCCTACCTCCTCCCTTCCTTCTTTCCTCCCTCATTTTTTCTTCCTTCCTTCCTCCCTTCTTCCCCCTGTCCTTCCTTCAGCTTCCTTCCTTGACCCGATGACCGCTGGAGGGTTTAAAAGACCTATATGAGACGCATTGACATACTTGCATGTTACCTGTTGGATGGTGACCAGTAGAATAGTCAGTTGAAATACCTACCTAATACTTAGCTGTTAAGTCATGATCTGTGAAATAGTAATATAATGCAATTGTCTAGTTCCTGAAAGTTAACCTTGTAAAACCTGCATATTCCAGGAGGACGATTCGCCTGAGCCAGACATCACTGACACGCCTGTTGCCCTTGTCACGGTGGTCTCCGAGAGCACTACAAGTCCAGTTGACTTCAGTCCTGCATCCATTGCTATTGTGGTAGAAGATGAGCTTGTGATGAGCAACATCCCCAGGTTGGCTAAAGCATTGGTTTGATGTATGTATTGCATTTGGACTTCCCCAGAAAACTCATTCACACTTTTACCTTCATCTGTATGCACACACAGAAGTGAGTTGTCGGTGCCAAGTGTCTTAATGTGACAGTATGTTGAATATGCTTTTGCCCAAAGCATCTGAATGGAAGTTACACCTGGTAGGCTGTCTAACCACAATAGCTACCTAATCATGTTTGCACTTTATACAAAATTAACAGTTTTAATTGTTAGCAATTGTATATTTCTGTCATTTATTCACTGAAAATTCCTTTATTATGTGTAGAGCTGTTGCATGTGAAGGAGCACAAGCAGGACACACACTTTTTACATGTCCCTTATCCACCAAGTGGTCATTCGTTCATGGTTGCATTTTTAAAAAGTTTAAAATGAAATACATTAAGAACGAAACTTCAAGATTTCGTACTTTTGTGGCCAACAGAGTCTCAGAAATCCTCACGTCCCTCATTTCTCATGCAACCAAAGGAAGATTGGCCTGTTAACCCAGACTGTTTGCAGGAGCTTCCACCTGGAGACCCTGAGGTTAAGATATCCGCTGCCATTGAGGTACCTAGAACACAAGATGTGGAAGATGCGGTGACACGCTTGATCAACCGAACCTCCTCTTGGACACGTCTCACAAGAGTTATGGGCTGGATCTTGAGACTCAAGACCTTGCTTTTGAACATTAGGAAGAAGAAGGAGATCACCACACGCCTTGCTCAGTCGGCATTTCAACTGGAAGGCGTCATCGCCAAAGAGATACACAATTCAAAGGACAAACCTGGTAGTGTTTATCTCTCATTGGGAGAGATCAGAGAAGCCGAAATGCAATTAATCAGATTTTCCCAGATGAGAAGGTTCTCAGACGAGTTCACCTGCCTGCAAAGAGGTGATTGCGTGAGAAAAAACAGCCACATACATAAGCTCAATCCAGTACTAGAAGATGGTGTGCTAAGAGTTGGAGGAAGACTTAGTAGGGCTGCCATGCCTGAGGAGTCCAAGCATCCTGCCATACTTGGTAAAGACCTCCACATCTCAGATCTCATCCTGCAACACATACATCAAGAGGTGGGCCATGGTGGCAGGAATCATATGTTGTCCAGACTACGCCAGAGATTTTGGATCTCTGATGCTATTGGCTCCATAAGGAAAATCTTGTCTAAATGTGTAGTCTGTCGACGGCTAATTGGAGCGGCAGGTCAACAGCAAATGGCGGACTTGCCAGAAGACCGAGTTTCCTCAGAAGAACCTCCATTCAGTTATGTTGGAGTGGACTATTTTGGTCCTTTTGAAGTCAAGCGTGGGAGGAGTCTTGTAAAAAGATATGGTGTCATCTTCACATGCTTGGCCATAAGAGCTGTACATATTGAAGTTGCATCATCACTAGACACCGACTCATGTATTAACGCCTTGCGACGCTTCGTTGCAAGAAGAGGACAAGTCTAAGAGCTAAGGTCAGACAACGGTACCAACTGTGTTGGTGCGGAGTGCGAGTTGAGCCAAGCCATTGAGGGGTGGAACTTGGAGCAGATCAAAGAAGTACTCTCATTGAAGGGGATCAAGTGGACCTTCAACCCTCCTACCGGATCACACCATGGAGGAGCTTGGGAGAGGTTGATTCGATCTGTGAGAAGGATCCTCAACTCCACCTTGAGGACACAGAGCATGGATGAGGAATCGCTTCACACCGTGCTTTGTGAAGTGGAATCCATTCTCAACGGCCAACCCATCACCAAGGAATCAATCGATCAAAATGACTTGGAAGCCTTGACGCCCAACCATCTTCTTCTTCTCAAAACCAAACCCTGTTTGCCACCAGGTCTGTTTCAAAGGGACGACATCTACGCACGGCGAAGATGGAAGCAAGTTTAATACATGGCTGATTTATTTTGGAAAAGATGGACTAAGGAGTACCTGCAACAACTACAAGAATGACAGAAATGGACGAAGGTCAAAAGAAATTTCATCCCTGGAGACATTGTACTCATAGTGGATGATTCTGCACCCCGCAATTCCTGGATCATTGGTAGAATTACTGCAGCAGTTCCTGACAAAAGAGGACTGGTACGACAAGTCTAGATCAAGAACCCAACCAGTTCTGTATGCAGACCTGTGACTAAGATCTGCCTTCTCCAGGTGTCAGAAGAATTCTGATGGCTGCACCTTCTTGACTTGACTTTGACTGATTTGACTTGACTTAAGAGTAATGGTAAAGATCACTCTCAACGTTAGGTCAAGTGCTAGGAACCTCTGGCCTATGAAGAAAAGAAGATTTTTTCGCTATGGACTATTTTTGACACGTGCTCCTGCATGTGTAATGTATTTGTAATTATTACTGTGTAGTAACTGTAATAATTAGGGGCCGGAATGTAAGAGCCATATAGTTATTGTGAAACCTTTGGTTAGTCATTTACGGTAATTTATGATCACGTGGTGTGGGGTTGTAGAAGGTAAGGGTTATCAGCTGTTCACCGGCGATGTGTTTGTTTGTATGAATGGAAGGAGAGGGGGTGTCGGGAGGAAGCCTACTTTTCGCTGATTGCTATTGCACACTTTGGCTATTGAACCATTGCACTAGTTTAATGGTTATTTTCTTTATCATGTACAATTGAAGACCTGGAACAATAAAATACGAAACTCATACATACGGATTCAGTGCATGATTGACAGCCAGCGCGCGTCAAGCAACTTTCCCCCGTTCAGCCTCTCAGTGACTAAATACGTTTTTTGTTCGGATCGCCACCACTTTATTTATAAATATATATATATATATATATATATATATATATATATACACTCAACAAAAATATAAACGCAACACTTTTGTTTTTGCTCCCATTTTTCATGAGATGGACTTAAAGATCTAAAATTCATTCCAGATACACAATATTACCATTTCTCTCAAACATTGTTCACAAATCTGTCTAAATGTGTGATAGTGAGCACTTCTGCTTTGCTGAGATAATCCATCCCACCTCACAGGTGTGCCACATCAAGATGCTGATCTGACATCATGATTAGTGCACAGGTGTGCCTTAGACTGTCCACAATAAAAGGCCACCCTGAAATGTGCATTTTTTGCTTTATTGGGTTGATCAGAACCAGTCAGTATCTTGTGCCATTTGCCTCATGAGTGCAACACATCTTCTTGTAGAGTTTATCAGATTGTCAATTGGGGCCTGTGGAATGTTGGTCCACTCCTCTTCAATGGTTGTGCGAAGTTGCTGGATATTAGTGGGAACTGGTACACGCTGTCGTATACGCCGGTCAAGCACATCCCAAACATGCTCAATGGGTGACATGTCCGGTGAGTATGCTGGCCATGCAAGAACTGGGACATTTTCAGCTTCCAAGAATTGTGTACAGATCCTTGCAACATGGGGCCGTGCATTATCTTGCTGAAACATGAGGTGATGTTCATGGATGTATGGCACAACAATGGGCCTCAGGATCTCATCACGGTATCTCTGTGCATTCAAAATGCCATCAATAAAATGCACCTGTGTTCTTCGTCCATAACAGATGCCTGCACATACCATAACCCCACCACCCCCATGGGCCACTCGATCCACAACATTGACATCAGCAAAGCGCTCACCCACACGACGCCACACATGCTGTCTGCCATCTGCCCTGAACAATGTAAACCGAGATTCATCCGTGAAGAGAACACCTCTCCAACGTGCCAGACGCCATCGAATGTGAGCATTTGCCCACTCAAGTCTGTTACGGCGACGAGCTGGAGTCAGGTCAAGACCCCGATGAGGACGACGAGCATGCAGTTGAGCTTCCCTGAGACGGTTTCTGACAGTTTGTGCAGAAATTGTTTGGTTATGCAAACCAATTGTTTCAGCAGCTGTCTGAGTGGCTGGTCTCAGACGATCTTGGTGGTGAACCTGCTGGATGTGGAGGTCCTGGGCTGGTTACACGTGGTCTGCGGTTGTGAGGCCGGTTGGATGTACTGCCATATTCTCTGAAACGCCTTTGGAGACGGCTTATGGTGGAGAAATGAACATTCAATGCACGAGCAACAGATCTGGTTGACATTCCTGCTGTCAGCATGCCAATTGCACGCTCCCTCAATGCTTGTGGCATCTGTGGCATTTTGCTGTGAGACAAAACTGCACATTTCAGAGTGGCCTTTTATTGTGGGCAGTATAAGGTACACCTGTGCACTAATCATGATGTCAGATCAGCATCTTGATGTGGCACACCTGTGAGGTGGGATGGATTATCTCAGCAAAGCAGAAGTGCTCACTATCACACATTTAGACAGATTTGTGAACAATGTTTGAGAGAAATGGTAATATTGTGTATCTGGAATGAATTTTAAATCTTTAAGTCCATCTCATGAAAAATGGGAGCAAAAACAAAAGTGTTGCGTTTATATTTTTGTTGAGTGTATATAATAAAAACTTTGGGAATCTAATTTTCTACACCATGGGATATTTAAAATAGAAACATTGTGCTTTAGTAGTGATGCATGCACTGGTGTCAGTATAAATGCATCTAGCCAAGTACTGTTCATGAGTTTTCCATCATTCCAAACAGAAATGAATTGTATTGTTGGCATATTATAATTCAAGACATTATTTTGAGGAACAAAACAAAATGCCCATTTAAATTAGTTTCAGCAAAAAAATAAAATAAAAAATGCATTGTCATCATGGTTATTCTGAGGCAAAGTCAAGGTGGGAGATTGCTTTCAGGTCTATTTAGATAGTTTCCTCTCCATGTATACATGGATGTAAGAGAAAGCAGGCAGACAAGCAGGATAAGGATGTCTGTGCTTTTAATGGACCGCCTGTCCCTGTGCAGATATGCTCCACTGAACCATACTCTATGTAGTGTGGTGTAATCACTGCCTTTCTCTATCTCTATCTCCTGCCATCACTCTCTCTTTCCCTTGCTGTCTTGTTTATTTTCACACGTGTTCTCTTTTTCTTTGTCCACTTCATTTACAGTACCTAGCTGCAACTTTCTTGGCCCCCCCTTCCCAGCTCTTTCCCCACAAACTATGTGTTGTGTGTGTGTGTGTGCTATCAAATATAACATGACAGCCCTCTAATACAGCAGTGTGGTAGTGATAGAAGTGAACACTGGCAGTAAAATGCAAATGGTTGGAATGAAGCTATGGTGAAGACGGACGCAGAGGATGCATCAGACAGGATACATTGACTTATGTGTGTGTTTTGCATTCAAAAATACATTTTCTTATAGCAGCTAGAAGATGTTTCAATTCTCGTCTGTTTCCTTTGAAATTGTATGCATTCTGTTTCCCCCTGAGGAAGTTTGCCCATTCTTGTACTCTTAACTCTTTTTATAATTATTAATAATAAGATTACCTCATAGTCTTTTATCTGTCCACCTTTGTGTACCTAGTCTAGAAGTCTATGGGTCATATTTAAAAGAAGTGCCTGTTGGTGATATAAGGTGTGTACATGTGAAAGCATGTGCCACGGTGTGTGGGAATCTAGTTTTTCAAATGTTTGTGTTTGCGATTTGTATACTTTTTTGTACACTTGGTAAAAGGCCTAATGTTTATGTGAAAACCACTCCTTTAGCCATGCTATCAGATGGTTAATGTATGTGCATGCCTGTGTGTGTCATATTGCAAGCTCCTATGCTCGCTAGCCAGCACAGGGAGCATGTGTGGGGGGCAGGGTTGGCAGTTGAATCTGGAAAGGGAAGCAATCACAAACACTTAAACCTGCAAATGGCCTTGATGTCCTGTGCTAAGCAGTCTGTGTTGACTGATGAGCCTGTTAACCCTGGTTGAAACAACTCCAGCACTGGGGATTAGACAGCAACGCTGGTCCCGGCTGTTGCTGGCCCATTTTGCATGGGAATTGTGCATATTTAATCTAAGGTGTGCCTAGGCAAGACAAGCCCCCCTCTTCTCCATTTCTCATCATAGATGTGTAATAGCGCCCTGAGGCTGGGGGCCTTAATTCACCAGCCCCAGTCTTAATCTTACCCTCAGTCTCAGCCCCCACCTTCCCCTATGGCCTAACCCAAATCAGTCCTAGTCCAAGCTCTCTTCCCAAGATGTGTCTCTTCTAGTCCACAATGTGTGTTCGCCTAAGCCCTGCAAGTGCTAGCTTTCTAAGCAGGCTTTCAGACAGAAAGTGTAATCATTTTTTCACGATTCAGATTGACTCTATTATCCCACTCTGGACAATTTGTTTGGTCCAGTGCTTCAGACATTAGGACACCATAAAGTCCACAGTAAAAACAATAACATAACAACATACATAATCAGACCACAACATATGCAGAATTTAACATATTTTGTCACGCCTTTGTGGCAGGCTATTGGCCCTGTCCCTCCTCCACTGTGATTACACAGCTGGGTAAAAGAGTGACAGCGATGAGTGCAGAGTTTTCAACTCTCAGCAACCAGGAAAAAATGGCTGATTTCTGGGGTAAAAAAGCATTGGTGGACTAATATTATCTTTTGTTGCAGTGATCACCAAGTGAACAGTAAAAATGCACTGTGACATTTACATTACATTAAATAGCTGGTAAGAACTCTATCAAATATTTTTTTTTGTTTAGACTTATCATTATGAAGTAAATGTTGATATTTATGGCTATAGAATAACGTCACACTATGATTTTGATTGGTTCCCGATTAGCCTAGCATTCACTTTACAATTCTTTCTGCCACCGAGTACGATCTCCCAGGGAAATTAAGGCTATGATATCGGTAGCTACCCCCAGTTACCAAAGAGTATAATTTTAAGTTTATTGCAGTTACTATCCCCAATAGAGGAAATAGCTGTGGAAACAAAATGCAGTGTTGCCATTTGTCATCCAATGAAAGTATCTAGTGCTGGCTCCAAAAGTCGCCGTAAGTTGCCAGATAACGTCATAGGCTCATTTGAATATTGGATACTTCATCACATACATTGCATAAAGCTTAGTGGTTGTGTCAGTTGCAGCAAGGAAGAGACTGCCTGCGCATCGCGCAAGAGGGGAAGATCTGTGGACTGTGACTCTGAGCAACTTTGGAATTAATTACAGTAATATATCTGAATACATTTCTTGATTTTTCCCTGATAGTCTGAATAAGTGTTTAAATTTGTCACTTGGCTCTTAGGAAAACTGTAAGCAAGCCGATTGTCTTTGCAGCTGTGGCACCAACAATAATACCTCTTGGTAACACTGGGGCGGAGTTGAAAAGTTTGTCGATTGCCACTTTAAATGGTTTATTTGTTTCTTCATGTTGGATTAGTTGGAAATTCTGCATTCGTTCCCTGATTAATGCAATTGAGTATCAGTGGCAAGAGTTGTCTGAAGCATCTATCCATCTAATTCTCTCTATCACTCCATCTCTCTCTCAGCCCGCTCATCCTCCTCTAATCCAGCCAAGACTTCTCTGCAGGACAGAACAATTAATACTTCTCCTTGTTCACTCGTTCTTCTAACCATTTTCTTTTTTACCCTTTTCCTTTTCTTCATATAACTCCTCTTCAGATGGTTTTCTTATGCATCTCTCATGCATCATATTACTACCTTAAGAGAGAAGTGTAGAGGGTTTGTGTGTGTGTGAGTGCGTGTAGTTTCAAGAGCGACCTCATGCCGTGTCTATAATTTCTTGTTTGTACATGGTCCCAAACATCTTTGACCACTACAGAGCAGGGGAGAGATGTTTAGAGAGACAGAGGGGTTGAACAAGACAAAAAGAGATTGAGAGAAAATGAAGGAGAGGGGGGGAGAGGGGGAAAAAACAGGATGGTAACAAAAGCAGCTCGGATTTCACAGACGCATATTTCATCAATCATGTGAATAAGTCGTGGTGATTATGCATGGTGGTGGCGGGCCGAAGGGGGGCTGATTACCATACACCATAAAGGCAGCTTTCTTATCTCACACACACTGATTAGTTTCTGTCTGCTGATAGCCTCTCACTCTTTGCTCTTTTTCACACACACATACACGCACACATACACCTACACTTATACACACACACATACACACACACACACATATATTCACACAAGGGGTGCGTCTATCTCTGGCATACACTTACATGCCTATACACACATAAAAACAGGCACACATACACACAATGATGCAAAAATTCCAGGTAAATGTAATTTACCAGATGACAGTAGGCCAACTCCAAGAGCCAAATGAGAAAGGTTCATAGAGTCTCTCATTTCTAACTAGTTTTACTTAACCAGGAGCATAATCTTCAAGAGAACTATGGTAAATCCATGGAAAATGCACTGAACACATCCCCAAACTACTATAACTACTGCAAGACTGTGGTAATGAAAAATAGTGTGGGGGGGGTTTAAGTACTGACATCCGCTTTACAGTTAAACATTGCAGTAACTTGAGCCGTCGTGTACAAAATTGATTTTATTGTAACTATCATCCATCCATCCATCCATCATCCATCCAATTCACCATAATATGTGGTTCAACACAAGCAGTTATGTTATGTGCCTTTTCTGATACATAACACGGTGTTAGCTGTGTTGAAATAAAAGACACGACTCAGGTAGTCAAAGATTGAAGTTGCTGGTCTCCACTTTACTTCAACAGTAATAATATATAAAGTACAAAATCTATTTTTCAGGAACTTCAAATTTGCTCACAATCCATCCATAATAACGTTACTTCAGGAGCAAAGAAATTCAGACAGTAGCTGGTGTTAGCACTTTTCCCCCCAGGTTTCTTCAAATGATTTGAATGATGATGAATTTTGTTTGCTTATTATCTTTTGGCCCTAATAAGCCATGGTAAAACCACACTCTCGCAAATGTCTCGCTTTGCAAGAAATACAATAATCCACAATAAAAAAAACATTCTTCTGTATCTGTATCTTGAAAAAAGGTTGATTCTTAAAAGGAGAAGTATTGTTTTTATAATAGGCCTTTTACACTTATTGCATCTGAAATGTCGACTAACAGTTAAGTTGTCTACTTTTTTGTGGTTACTAGAAACGTTGAACCAAAGTGTCTTACTATGTAATTCTCAGGTGTATATGTTGCAGTCCTGTTTTTGTACTGTAGGTCATTTTCCTGGAAGTGTGGCCTTTACACGGTGCAGAGTGAGAGAAAGACAGGGAGGCGGGAGGAGGATGAGGAGGTGAGGCTGGAGCAAAATTAGCTACGTATGAAGGGCTTCGCTTTTTGTCTCAACTAGGGAATTAGAAATTACTCTTTTCTCTTGCGCTCCCCTCTCCCTCTTGCTCTGATATATAATGTAAACTCATTTGGTAACCAGGCTTGAGCTGCGTTGCGCTGTCTGAGTGTCTGCATGTGAGAAGTGCGCCCGGGACGCATTAAGGCCTCCTGACAGGGGCCTGGGTGAAATAAGTGAAATTAATGGAGCTCCTTTCATGTCGGACAAGGCCGCGGCACCCCTTTCACGCCGCGTACAGTCACAGAAAAGTCGATACTTTTTTATTACTCCTCGCTTGCCCTACATTCCCCGCTACAAGTGCTCTGCTCGCTAATTGGTTTCAGTGTGCAGAGAAAGAGAGAGAGAAAAGGAAGCGAAAGAGAGGGAGAGGACTCCATCCCAAAGAACACTGAAGCAAATAAATCAATCTCATATTTTTCTCCCTGCTGTCTTTTCTCATCGAGTAACATCATGGCAGAGAGAGGGAGACATGAGAGAGCGAAATAAAGGAGAGAGCGAGAGGGTAAATGGTTGGTTAGAGCACGCCTGCTCCCCAGGGAGCATAATGATATCTGGGAGCCTGTTAATGGAGACGAGTGGTTAAAGTGGTCTGGGGCCCGGGCCAGGTCACCCCTGGGGGCTTCTAACCAGCAACCTTACCTCAGCTGGCTGCTTGCATTCTGGGCTCAGAGGCACGATTGAGCATCCCACCAAAATATCATTTTGGGGCAGACGTGTTGATAGATTTGCAGAAAATTACATTCCTCTCAACTATGTGTGTATGTGCAGATGTAGAATAAGTCTTTAAATGCATTAATGCATTTCATGATTGTTTGCATGGTGTTACTCTTCTCAAGCCTTGCTACACTTCTTGTATGTAAGATGACCAGACCAGTACATGCTGTCATCTTAGCATGATGGCACATGGTGCTGAATGAATATATGTTTTTCTACTGAAATACACTGTTTAACAATTCAACATGAAGGAAATAAATGAAATATGACTACTGTAGAAACTTTGTAACTGTGTGTGCCTGCATTTCTGCAAGTATACTGTGTGTGTGTGTGTGTGTGTGTGTGTGTGTGTGTGTGTGTGTGTGTGTGTGTGTTTGTGTGTGTGTGTACTATATGCATGTGTCCTGTCTGCCAGTATGCTGTTCACTATTGTGCTAAGCTTAAGTGGCAGTGGGGTTAGCCTCTTTCAGAAACAGCACAGCCACAAATTGATGTGACACTTTGAACCCCCGCCAGCCCACCACCTCACACACACACCAATCAGCCTCCAGTTAAAAGGAGGTTCCACCAGTCTCGTTTTCTTTCTGCGTCCCAGCTTTCACAGCTCGAGAGTGTAGGCTAGGGTAGGTTTGGGGGTTACAACATGTGTGTATGTGTGTGCGTGCAAACATGTGCGTTTGTGTGTGAAGGAGCTGTCACACAGAGCTGGCATCACCATCCAGTTTGCCATCTCTTCCTCAGCTTGACAAGTCCCTGCTCCCTACCCAATGGCTAACACACATGAACCGTCTCCCTTGCTCCCCTCTCTCATGCACATGTATGATATATTAAGCCTCAGATCACAAACTCACATGTATTGTATGAATGCATACAATGTGAACACATACAGATCCACAGGCAACCACATGCTGCATATTACACATGACTGACAAAACATGCAGCATACTCTGGACATTGTGACAGGAACACATCACATCACATCATTGTTACTGAAATATGTAGCTGAATTGAGAATGGGATTTGCTTCAACTTTTGTGTTTTTATTTGTGCGGCATCACCGTGTGCTGCTCGTTTTGCGTGTGTGTGAGTGAGTGAGAGAGATCTTCTGCCCAGTTGTTGGTGTCAGATCGCGGAGGGGTTCTGTTTGTTTCAAGGACAGGCTTGTCCCCACCCCCAGGCATCGGCGGCATTACGATGATTGTCATGGCAATGGAGTGTGAGTGACAGGCGGGATCACATGTGGTAGCCGGGGAGCAGGAAGCCGGAACTGCCCCAGTCCCTGACATTAGTTTGTCCTTCATCAAAACTTTACACTCTTTAACTACTCACTCCCTATTTTGCAAAATCTCTCTCCTTTTTTCTCTCATATTTTTTTCCATCTGTCTCTCTCATGTACTAATTTCAATTACTCTCATTCTCTCACTCTTACTGTCCAGCACCACGCTTAAGACATGTTTAGTGTGTATGTGTGTGTGTGTGTGTGCGCGCGCACGCACATTTTTATCCATGTGCATTTACCTCGGCAGTTTTTGTCAGGATTAATGTGTTGATGCAAACGTTTGCCTGTTTGTTTGTGTGTGTGTGGGTGGGTGTGTGTTTTGGCGAAATAGCTAGAGCTTTTTGTGCATCGCAGCAGAAAAGGAGGTCAGGGTTTGCACAGAGACTCAGGCATTCATCATTAGCCTTCTGCCGCTGCCAGTAATGTTGCCCGTTACAACCGTGATTAAGAGCCCCGCTTAGTTCCAGCAGCCGATGCACAAACACACAAACACACACTCACATGTGTGGTACCAGCTACGTCTGGTATGCTCTGTAGTTATACAGGAAACACTCTCTTTTTACACCATCACCAGTTCACAATGTGTCTGTATGAGTGTGTGTGTTTGTTGTTTGGGGGCTGTGCTGTACATGGTCTCTAACTGCGAGGAG
This sequence comes from Chelidonichthys spinosus, assembly GCA_029853015.1. NCBI lineage: Eukaryota > Metazoa > Chordata > Actinopteri > Perciformes > Triglidae > Chelidonichthys > Chelidonichthys spinosus. The sequence continues at coordinate 22,618,245 of CM056821.1, forward strand.
GCTTCAGGGCCTGATGAGAAACCTGTCACTGTCACTCATGAAAAGAGCAATTCACCACTTCTCTCTCACACACACACACACACACACACACACACACAGCAGGAAGTTGCACATAGATACGGTGAATATATTTGTGAATCATAATGGATGGATGTACACCTTCATCCCCATTTATGAAAGCCAAAAACTGTCATGGCAGCCTTAGTGTCCCTCAACAATCTTCATGAGATAATCTGATTTTTGTTTATGCCTTGCTGCCCCTAAGCAAATGCCATCTACACCACATTGCATCCTGGCATCAGATTGCAGGAATGATTCAGTACGTACCCAGATACAAATACAACAGGTGAGCTGTGCAGCTTCTGAATAATGATAAATTAAAGACTGCTTTCCCTGTTGTACAGTTCATCCCCCAAGAGAAAAAAAGAAAGATTTTTATGAGATGAATACAAAAGGAATTTCTGGACATGGTTGAAGTTGGTTACCCCCAGTGTTTTTTTAACCATGGCTGTTTGCCTATTTTTTTTTTTAACTCTGAGATGTTAACGTAACCAAGGAAAAATAGATTTACTGTCTATCGTTTCGTTTATTTTTCTCTCCATCCCTTCTCCTGGTGTCCTTCCGATTTGCTTCTCCTCCTCTAGCGGGTCAAGACAGTGTTTGCCACTGTTCTCTAAGGCAGCCAGCATTGTGTGACACACCTTCTTCTGGCCTGAGTAAATAATGAGAAGAACAAATAAAGATTGCTTATTGTATTTCACTTTATTGTATTTATTTCTGTACCAAATTTGTTGTGTGAACAGTTTTTTCTTTCTTTTTTGTCTTTAAGTTCAGTCCTGTCGGCCAAGGGTTCACCTCGTCTCGCCTTCTTCTCAAAGAAAACACACTTCATAGTATTCTGCTGCCTAATATGTCAGTCTTTATGTACAGAATGTGTGTGAATTAGTATCTCTGATTAATCAAACCGAATCTGGTGACGGAGACAGCATATGTGCCTGTAGGCAGTGATGGTGCCAGCAATGGAAAAATATATGAAATAGTTCTCGAATGCTGTTCAACAGCTCTGCACTGTTAAAGGGGCGACTGCATCTCTATATCACCATAAACACTTTTATAACAACATATTGACTATGTTGATTTGGTGCTTTCAGCAAAAAAAAGGTGTTAAAAATACAACATACTTTGGATAAATTACGTTTGATTGTCAATACAACAAAATAATTAAGACAATTTTTTTTATTCTTCAATTTTTTATGATACAGGATGCTAGGTTGGAAGTTTGGCACGTGCATTTCAATCCATTCTTCTCTGTGCTCTGCTTGCATAGATGGGCCAGCTGTGTGGGCATGCATATTGCACCGTCGGCTAACTAATGGTCGCCGCCCAGCACTGCGCTCATATGGCGTTTGCAGCTGACAACACCATCCTGTCAAACCGCATCGTCACAAAAGTATTGCACCCATTCTCTGATTCCCCCTCCTTAACACCATTAACTCTGTCAGAACTGTTGCTGTTGCACTGTGGGTGCCGTTATATGCGAGCCATCGACACTTTGAGAGCCGTTGGGAGGCAAGAAAAATGCCCCCGATCTCCTATTTGGTACCATTAATCAAATAATTGTTTTAACTTCTAAAAATACTTTTTAAATGAGCACTGAACTTTGTCTGGAAGGGAATACTTCAAAAGACATTTCCTTGTTAGGCCCTGGGGCAGAACCTCGTCACATATACCCCTTTTCCACCAATGCGAACCTAGTTCAGGAACCGGGCCGGTGCCCGTGCTGGTTCGCAGTTGGTTCAACTTGAGAACCGTCTGAGAACCTGTTTGCGTTTCCACCGGCTAGAGAGCCCAGAGAGCCACATCATTACGTCACTGTACACGTCTGAGGTTTCCCCGCAGCGCTCATTTCAAGCATAGCAGACATGTCTCTTCAGAAAAAGTGTTTATTTTGGCAAATAATACAATAACAATAAAATACACAAAATACTAAAATTCCAACATTTTTTCAAGTTTAGAACAGTGTGTGATCAATAGATCGGAGTGTTTGATGTTTAGACATCTGCAGGTTGGACTTCCGTTCAATATCGCCGATGTCCGACAGCTCTACAAACACAAACCAGAGAACAGCGGTTTAATCACAAACGTGTCCACGACGCTGCAAACACAGATGTTAAGTTACGTTGGTAGTTTGTAACGTTTAGTGAGCCAACAGCAGTCAGAAAGTGGCATGCTAAAGTTGTTGTTAGCAATATCACGCTAGCTGGCTAGCTAGCCGGTCAGCTTACATTACCCGAGGAAGCAAAGCCACTAGTTGCTGCTGTTACGAACGTAATCACTAGCTTGGTAAACTAAACAGAAATGTGTCGTTGGTTTGCAACGAGGTGAAACAATTTAAAAGTGAAACTTACCGGGAACAGTAACGTTAGTAAAACTCCGCACTATTTTCCCCCGTTGCCTCGAGCGCCCCCAGCCCCTAACGTAAGCAAGACCTTCTCCGGGGCCGGTTCCAGCCCAGCAAGGACTTGGGGCCGCTCGGGAACCAGTTTTCCAGGCCGAGAGCCGGCTCTTTGTGGAAACAGGAAGAACTGGTTCGCGATTGGGCACCGGCTCCGAACCGGCCCTCAAAATGCCTCGGTGAAAAAGGGGTAATAGTGAAGTAGAGTCTCTACCCTCCATCACTTTCTGTCTCTGGCACAGACACAGGACACAAAAGTTTTATCATTAAATCCACTTGTTAATTCACACACACAACCTGTCTTCACTCTTTGCTTCACACTCTTTTCCTTTTTCTTCTTTCTGTCTGTTCACTTCTCTTCTCGCCCTCTCTCCGTTTTGCTGGCATTCCCCCGGGCTTGTGCTATAAGGCGTGGAAGAGGAGCAGAGACAGAGCATTTAGTAATGGCTTCTTAATGGGCTTGTCGACGGCCACATTAGAGCGCACAGGCAGCGGGCGAGGCTGCGCAACGATATGCCAAGCCAGATGCCACGCCAGCTGTGGCACTCCGCTCTCTCATTCACACTCTCATTTGTAATCACATTTCTCATACGGATGGACGCCATGTGCGTAAAGGGAAAACAGACAGACAGGCATGTTCCCTCCCAATTTCTGTCACTATACTATACTTTATGACTCTGCTACACTCAGTTCTTCTTCTAATTCGTAGTCATAGGCAACAACAGAACTGTTTTTAAGGTTGTTTTTATGTGCGTGTGTGTGTGTGTGTGTGTGTGTGGGGGGGGGGGGGGGGGGGGGCATCTGTGAATGCAACTTCAAGTAAAATTGGGGGTTATCACAACTCAGCAATTACTTCATTGTACAACGGAGCAGCAAACACAGGCAATCCACAGATCATACAGGTTTTAAATGCACCCACGGGCAAGTGGGGCCTCGTGGTAGTGCAAGCAGTGGTAGTGTGCCATTCATCCCCAATCATGTATTTCCACAACGATGTATCACAATAGGCAGTGCATATGAAGATTTATGCATTCAACAACTCCATCCACATTCCCAGCCTACCTCTGTATAAACATTTAGCTGTTTGTGAATGTTTTTATTGTAATGTGTTTCTCATCAGCAGAGCAACACTAAAATGCATATTGATGCAATAAATGGCTGAAACCCTTACATGTTTGTCCTGTGTTATTATCGAAACTGTCTGTTGTAAACATCCATCACAGTTCTCAGATGAACGTCCTACTTAAACTGAGACCTATCAACCTATTCTTGATTTTTGAGGGCATTATTTTATGAAAACTTAAAATCAATGGTATATATCGTGACCAAAGGCCCTAGTTTCGTACACCAGGTGCAGTTGGAGCGCAGCGCACCTGCGCCACGCCAACAGGGTGTGTCCGCCTGGACTTTGCAAGTTTCGTGCACGGTGCAGTCTGGCGCAGGCATGCCTCCCGTCACTCCTACCCCCAAGTGGGAAAGAGGGAGGAGAAAAGGCATGAGTGGGAGACGAGGAGACAAGGGGTGGACTGGGATTAACACAGCCGATTCAGATCTTCACCAATCAAATGAGCTCCTCTCCTCACCTTTAATGCGCCAGGCGAGGTGCAGTGCAAGTTTTGTCACTTGACAACCCAATGACAGAAGCAGCGCCACCGCTCCCACCACGCGCTGTGCGTAGGGCACCAAGTGCTGAGGGGGCACCAAAAATATTATGAAAAATCATCAGTCGTAATAATTATAATGCCGATATTATATCACTATAGAAATTGTAGGCACATTTTAGGCATGTCTATCACAAAACAGGGTCAGGGCGCACAGCAGTAGACATAATGGTGGCGAGAACCCGGTGCCTGCACGAGCCGGCCGGGCCATTCATCATCATCATCATCGTTTTCATCATCCGCTCTCCACAGCAAGGCTGCGCTGGTCGAAACTTGCATTGCACCGGCTCCGCCACCCTGTGCTGTGCCACAAAACTAGGGCCCTAAGACTTACTGGGCAGGACCTATACAGTTAAAAATAAACTTGTCTGTGCTTTGCTACACTGACTCTCAACACTTGACCTATACCATTGACATGTATGTACTACAAATTCATATACAGTACAGTATTTGCAGATATATCGTATAGTATTTATACCTGGCTGGTTTGTTGGTAACTTGCCAAAGTTAGCCATGGGTTATTAGTTACATTTTCTGCTTTCTTCCAGTCTGATCTGATGGCTCCTCATGTTTCTTGGCTTGTTGTGATATGATTGTGTTTCTACTTCTCAGTGATTATTTTTTTGAGTACAATGTTGTCAAAATGGATAAAATGGTGATGATCATGATGATGGCTAAATCCATGGCTAAAGACCAGTTGCACACTACATTGGGATTACACCAGCTAAATCATGTCATGGGCGTCCCCTACTTCTGATGACCTTCCTTGGATCACGTCCATCTGCAAACCTAGCTTGGATTTTGATCATAATTGTCCACCAGTAAAGTATTGTGACTTAATTGTTTACTTCATTCCATCGCGTTAACAAAATCTGTCCACATATAGAGACAGAAACATCTGGCAGACAACTCAAAACAACCTTTGTGGTAGTTCCCATTACACAAGGTGTCTTCAGGACCACATTTTACCAGTATGTCACGTACAGACTCACAAGTTGAAAACAACGGTTAAGGTTAGTGTTCGGGTTCAGTCAGATACCATGTATTAGAAGTGACCCATATATGTCCAAAGAGGACATCCGACATTTCAGCTGTTACACCTGAACTTGGAAGAAGCTTTGATATTACATCACAGAATCACAAATGGCATTGATGTCATGAAAAAAGAAGATAAAAAATAAAAGGGAGGAAACAAAAATGGAATGGAAAGGGTACATGGATACAAGTTTAGCAACTAAACGATTAAGAAAAGACTGCAGAAAGGAAAGAAGAAAGACTTTGATAGAGTGAGAGGAAAAGGGTGTCAGAGAGAGGGGGTAATTATTAAATGAACAGATTGAATAGATTGATAGATGTTAATGTACTACAGTGTAACCAGGGTTGTCTTTGCCAAAGGTCTTATAGGTCTCCAGTAGGGGGAGCCATATGTCAGTGACTCCAGCCTAAGTCTGTGATAAGACCTTTATCAGTACCATTGTGTGTGTGTGTGTGTGTGTGTGTTTGTGTGCGTGTGTGTATGCGTCTGTGTGCGTGCTGCCAAAGATTGAATAGTCAGAAGGTGGTCCTTTGTTTCCTCATCTGATTTGATCTCGTTCCTATCAAACCACATTTCCCTGCGTCAGCGATGATCAAGTGTGATGAGGATGCAAAGAGAAAAAGGTATGTGTGTTTTTGTGCTTCTGTGCATTTTGAGCCATGCATGTGTCTGTGTGTTTATGTATTGGCAGCTGATAGCATTTTAGGAGTTGAAGCCTATATAAGGACTGGCAGTCCACTACACTGTATCGACAGCTGCCAATTGTCACTCCAATGACTGACAGTTCTGTATTGATGGACAGGACCTGCTGACAGAGAGAGGGAGGACAAAACAAAAAGAAACAACACTGTTGGCGGAGAGTGGCAAAGGGGACAGCAAAGAGAAGGGAAGAAAGTCCGAGGGAGATCGCTGACTGGGACCTATGAAACATTCTCAAGGTCATATGTAAGGAAAAGGGTGGAGGTGGACTGGGAAGGAAAGTTTCTAACCTGGGTCTGGATCACTCCACACTCGGCTCTATCAATAGAGTACATTTCCTTAAGAAGTCCAGCAGTGAACATTGTTCTTCCAAGGAAATCTTCCAAGGAAACATTTGATTCTTCTATTGAATGTTAACATTGATTTTAGAAAATATTATACTAATATGATGAAAACTCTGAAGACCCTTTTTGGGTTTCAGTCCAACTGTGTTACATTACATTAATTTGCTAGAGACTTTTATGAAAAGCGATTGACAGTATATATTTTTTTTTCATCAGGAAGCATTTTTAGTTATCAGGGTCTGTGTCCACCAAAGTGTTCTTTCCTGAAGCCAGCATATTTTTTTATTATTTACAATGGGAGAGCGTGAGTGCATATTTATACAAAGCTACAAATGCCAGCAGCCTGACAAGGTGCTGAGCATCTATTCTGCGATGAGAGCTGCACTTTTGGCATGTTTTCTGATTGCAGAGGTGAAAAACATTTGGGTAACCACTTTGGAGAAGTGGCTGGGCAAATAGCCTAGCACAATGTGATCAAATGTGTTCTCATATCCGGAGCACTGGACCATACATATTTCATTGTGTGGGATAATAGATTTGATCTGAATCTGGACAAAACAATGGTTCTCACCAAAACCTATTTCTCCCGATATAACAGCAGATCCGTCCTCTTTCCCTACGTGTTATCACAGCAACCAAATGCAAATCAACCGCTGTTGATTAAGCCATCATTCATAATATTGCTTTTCCTATTGTGACATGTCAAAGTCAATGTCCTCTATACTGCCTTCACTTAAGAGTATCACTTCTAAACAGACAAGTAGGAGTGTGTTCAGTGCTACAGTCCAAGTGCTAAAAGTCATCATTGTTGTGTTTTTGTCTGGTTCCGTTGTGTTTAGGAAATGAGATGCTAACAGTTGCTAGTATGTAATTTGAAATGGTGTCTATTCAGCCTCCTGCAGAAGACATCAGAACACAGCATGATGGGGCTGCCAAATATGGGTGTCTCTGATAAACTTACATGTAAGCTGCTATATGAAGCCAGTGTAGTCTAGTGAAGCTAGTTATTTGTGCATTTATGCTGTACATATTAAATGTACACATATAATATATTAAAAAAAATCTCAACAAAAAAACACAGGTGTTGTGGCTCTGTACAGGAGGAAAGTTCTGAATAGATTTGGATTGAGCCGCAATCTTTGTGTGGTTTCTGATTGACCTTCTCAGCCCATCACGAATACACACACACGCACACACACACCACCAAAATAGCTTGCATACACTCATACAGTATGCACGTTTGTGTCTAAAGGGCTGTGTGTGCGTGCGTTTGCAGGTGTGTTGCCTCACCTCAGGAAACTTGTGGCTAATTCCATTAGTGGGAGGAGAGAGAGTATGTAAATGAGGGGAGACAGCTGGTGGTGAGGGGAGGTTGATGGAGTGAGCCTGGGGGGCCACAGACACACACATTGATACACTCACATGTGCAGGTATTGTCCTCATAATATAAGATGACTTAAACTTAAGTTATTGTAAGTTTATGCAAAAAAACACATCACACTTTTTTTAAATTTGAAAGTTGAGCTGAAATGAAAAACGTCCCAGTCATATTGTGCACCTATTATTAAAAATGACAAAAAATTAATTTCTTCAAATTGTATATCAAACTAAAATATTTTCCTCTCTCCCTGAGTACTGACCAATTTCAACCAAAAGTATCATGACATCCATCAATCTAAAAATTTGACACTGCACAGAGCTAGATAAGGTTGTGAGCCAATCGTTTGAACGATCAAATCAAATTCCTCCCGATGCCTGGCCTCCCTGTTTCACTCAGAAATACGGCATGGAACTTAGATACTCTTGAAACGCCGTTTCAGCGCAACATGAAAATGCCTCTGTGTTTCCACTCTGTCTGTCAATGTATAACCCTGGCTAGATATTAAGTTATATAATACAGTATATTACTAATTTAAAACAGCAAATACTTTTTCAGGGGTTGAAACACAATGCTGCAATCATTAAAGCAACACTAAAAAGTTTTTAGTGCCCTAAAATAATTTTTCCAAAATAGTTTCAGTGGTTCATCACCTCAAAACCGGGTGAACGGCACTTCCGCATTCACTCTGCGGCCCTCTATCGGCCGTAACCGCACTATGTCACTTTGCCTCGTCAGGTAGTGGTTTTGTAGTTCTAATGAGACTACAAATTTGACCTGCTTTACGGCAAGCATTACAAAACCCAGTGGATGGAGGCTCTGCATGGAGATCAGCGGGAGAACACCCGGCAGGTGCGGGGAAGATACCTTGCAGCTAGGTAGTTTTTAAATTGGCATCATGGCAGAGCCTGCAAAGAAAAGGAGTATAATGTCCGATGAGGCGAAGAAAAGAAATCGGGAGCGTGACAAAGAAAGAGCTCGAACGAGAGTGAATATCGGACCTGCTCACACTCGTTGGCGAGAGCTGAAGGAGGCTACAAAATGCAAGACGGATGGTGACTTGCCTTTGTTGCTGCTGGACTTGTAAGTAATACAGGTAATCATTTGTTTTCCAACAGTGTGCATCTGTGTACA